>LPNX010551232.1:92104-106636 GCA_001517045.1 Pseudotsuga menziesii | reverse complement strand
AATTTGTGAATGCTGGAATAGTTAATTCCCTGCCCAGGAATGGACATGAATGAGCTCATGTGCCTGTTGGGAAGGCATGAAAAATAGGAAAGCCTCATTGATGAGACTTAGACTGTCATGCCAATTGGGTAATTAACTGACTGATTTTAATGACTATATTATGCTTGGTCTGATAGGATTTCAATGGTGCATTTCACAGGTGAGAAAAGTGAAACCAGGTGGTGCACATTGAATATGGCAGCAGATCAAAAGTTGTTGGACTTAGCTGGAAGTCTCCTTCAAATGATTTCCAAGACCCAAGAGAATCTTGGGGAGATGCTCAAGATACAGAAGAGGCAGAGTGAAATGAACCACCAGATTTTGCAAGACTCTATTGGTTTGCAAAGGGAGGTGAAAATCCTTCTGGGAGCAATCAGCAAGGGAAATGAAGGTGGATCAGTGATGGGACATTCATCCAAGCGACCCGATAGGAAACGGTCCAGGCATGAAGACTCAAAGGAAATTGAGCAGGTAAAGATGAAGCATCCAGTGAGATGCTAGAGATGCGGAGGACATCATTTACGTCGGGACTGCCCAATGAGGGGACATGATGAAGGAAATAGCCGCAAATTTCCTAGACTTCGGGATCAGCTGGAAGCTGAGAACCAGCAGGAGAAGTCCATGGAAGCTAAGGGGCTTGGTCTTGAACGTTCAACATAAATGATTGAACGTGGGACAGATCTGCAATTTTGAAATTTTGATGTGCAATGGTATATGTATTGTATATATGTAATGGAACACCGAGGACGGTGTTATTCCAAGGGGGAGGGGAATGTAATGTCCCTAGTTTTGACCCCGTTTGCATGATGTATATATTGTAATTAATCATGGTGAGGAGCTCAAGGAAAAAGCCCCACCATCGATTTGGTTGTGTGTGTGTTTCGGCAATGGGGATAGTTGCCGATGGTTTATCGTGCCATTTGGCACATTATAATTCGGCATCATGTAAATACGCATATCAATTAAAACTAAAACCACAACCAGCTACGGCAGTGCAACGTTGAATGAAAAGGGCATGGTTCCGAAGGATAAGGGATGGGGGATGTCAAACCTTGGTTATGGGGGAAAAACCCATGTGTTACCACCTTGTGTGTTTTCCACCTTTCCTTGTCTCACCCAACCGTTTTGATGTCTTGATGGAGATAGTTGGGGCAGTTATTGTTTTGGAAGTGGGGTGGCAGGACTATCAGTCCCTTTCCCACGCGCCCACTCCACCCACGACTTCCTTCACTCCAATCTTCCACGACTCCAGTCTCCCATGGTCTGGGGTTTTCTCCCGATTACCTGTTAATCCTCACGCAGGATTTGGTCTGTGGATGTCTCACGCAGAGATGAGTTCGGCTTCCTCCTGTGCACCGTCGTTCTGTTCATTCGCGCACATAGGGGATTCTTTATTCTATTTCCTCACGATGGTTGATTCGCGCGCATAGGCGAAGCTGTTTCTCCTCATGCGCAGGTTGGGATCCTCATGCAGAGAGACATTCTATCTTCTTCTCATGCACGAGATTTCTGCGTTGGTTTTCCTCACGCAGGGAATGGGTGAAATCATGGCTGTCACTCAGGGTTTTCGGGTGCAAGAGCCATTTCTACACTCAGGGATGGTGTGTTGTGAGCCGTGCTCACTGCTTGTGTTTTGGGGTTGTTTTCTTCCCCACGTTTTGTTGGTTGTGGGGCTCAATTTAATTTTGGGCCACTGTTGATTTCTAATCTGTTGGTTGAGTTTCCCTGTTTTGGAACTGTGGATTGCTGCTATCATTCATTGTATGTTTGTGGTTGCTGGAGTACCCTGGTTTTGGGGTTGCATCCGAGTTGTTTTGGCCATGGTAGGCCAAAAACAACTCTGTGTTGCCGTGTGGGCTTGAGCTGTGCTCATCGTTTGCTTGGGATTATCCCTGGTCGTCTTTGCTTCTTCACATGGCTGTGAAGGGTTGTTTTGCTGCTGGTATGCAGTGGTTGTCCTTTGGACTGTGCTGGCTTGGCCGATCTGTTGATGGCCTGGTAAACCCAGTGGTGTTGGTTTGCTGATTGCATCCCTTGGCTATGAGTAAGCCTGCATTGACCCTTATCTTTGGAGGAATCATGCCCAGCTCGGGGGTGGAAGTGTTGCTGAGAGATTGATGAGCACGCTGGCCTATGGTTGGGTGGAACGTTGCAGTGATGTAGCTGGTTGCGGGATTCTTCATCAAAAGATAAGTACTGCTGCTATTCCATCTCTGCAATTATATTGATGTTTAATGAGTTATGATGAACATGCTGAATGTTGGTTTATGAATATGTTTGCTTCCGCTGAATGATTGAGGAATTATGCATCTTGTATGATGTTTTATGCATTTTGTTATGCATGTTGTTTAAGCTTTTAATATCAGCATTTACCTGTTTATGTTCATGGGGCTATTTGCCGGTTATTGCGGTGTTGGTCGCGTCCTCTTCGCCGGTCTGAGGGACGGGGACGTGACATTTCCAAAAACGTTTTGTTCAATCCAAATCATCAGGGAAGGAGAAACACTGCCGCAAGAGGGAAAGGTGGTCGTTTTTGGTGTTTTCTTGCCCAAGAAATTCAACAAACATTTTTCCCAAAGTGGGGCTCTTCCCAATTTGAATTTCCCCCATCTCATTTAGTTGCGTTGATATAGTCAGCTATGGGTTTTAATTAAAAATTGAAATTTAACATGATGTCCAACTTTTTAATATTTAGCTAGCATAAAAAATACCATCGGCCCAACTTTAATTGCCGAAACATAACACTAAATCAATGGTGGTATTTTTCCTAGATCCACACCATGATTATTTACATCATTTTATTTAAATGCAAATGGGGTCAAAACCATAGTGTTACAATACTAGAGCCCCTTCATATTTTGGACAAAAGAGAAGTACAGCTCAAGAAGCGAACCATCATCCAGCTGAAAAGTGCAATGGAAGCACTTTGGTCCCGATGAGGCCACATGGGAGAATGAAGCCACCATGAAAGAGGCTTACCCCGCCTTGTTTCATGACTTCATTTCAAGTCCCTAGAACACCGGGATGGTGTTGTTCTAAGCAGGGAGGGATGTAATATCCCGAAATTTGATCTTGACTATATTGGGCATGAGCCCCACTACATATGAGTTACTATGATATTTATGTTTAAGTCTATATAACGGATGTATGCCCCACTGCACATGAGTTATGTTGATTAGTTAGATGTATTCAGTGTAAGCCAATGCACATGTTGTATTGTCTTTTATATGATTATATATGTTGGGAGTAGACCTTGATGGACAAGGACTATTGCCATGGTATGATGTACTGGATTTATTATTATGTGATTAGCCCTAATACATATACTGAGATGATTATTGTTGTATTGTGCAGAAGACTGAATGCATGATTGAGTTCTATAATGTGTTGCGTGTAAGACCTGAAGCACATGAGTTAAGAGATTTTGTGTTGAGCATAAGCTCTTGAGCACATGAGTTGTGAGATTGGAAGTGTTAGGCATAAGCCCTGAAGCATTCCAAATTGATGTTAAGCACAAGCTCTGGAGCATCGGATCTTTGGCCATTGTATCCCTAAGTGTATTATACAAGTACATCCTAGTATTATTGTTGAGCGAGAGGCTCTAGAATTGCACTAGTGTAACGCCCAATTAATAGTGTTGAGCTTAGGCTCTAAATAGCGCTAGGGGTTACTGAAATTAAGTGTGTTGAGTGAGAACAACTCTGAATAGCATCGACCCTTATCATATTTATTTTAAATTGATTAAATAAATTTTCAAATCTACTTCACATCAAGGACTGGAAGAACTACCACAATATACGAGGTAATCCAACATGCAAGGAGGATCTAGAGTTGCCTAACCTAGTTGACCGACCAAACCCTGCCTGAGGCCTTGATAAAAGAAATAATGTAAACTAAGGGAAGCATCAAAATAAATAAACATNTTAAGAATAATATGTAAAGTTTATATATTATGTATATAAGAGTATATATATATATATATATATATATATATATATATATATATATATATAAAGAAATAAATATAACAAAATTCATAAGTGAGAGTCTATGTTGTTATTATAAACTAAAATAATTAAGTAAATATTATATTCTAAAGCTCAAATAGGAACTAGTAAAATGTTTCTAGTTAAACAAAATAACTATTAATTCCATATAAACCAAACTGAAGTTTAAACCAATTGTCATTTCTTACTTCTTAATTCAAACTGAAGTTTAAACCAACTGCCATTTCCTAAAAGATTTTCTATAAATACCCAATCCAAGAGAAGGCTTGGGGATCTAATCATTATTCTTAAATGGTTTTGGGAGAGCAGTTTTCCAAAAATAATCATTCTTATACAGAGCCTGATTTTTCAAATAACAATAGCCTCACCTTTAGGAGTTCTAGATCACTTGCATGTTGGAGCCAGCTTAGGGGGATCCAGATTAGAACCAGGAACGGTTCTGGGTCATGGTTGGGTGGAACGTGGTAGTTCCAAGGTTATCCGAATATCATTTATAAGGTTAGAGATAGCAGTGTTTTATTAATTCTAGGTGTTGAAGTGTGCAGGGTCCTTTAGCCATTACAAGCTACATAGTTTTTTTTGTAAGTTGAGAGCTATTCTATTAAAAAAAGAAAATAGTGATGCATATGTGTTTACAGGAAGACCTTCTCATGATGAGCAGATATAAAGGTTCAAAATAAGACTCAGCCCTCCCTCCAAGAGGGAAAACAGGTCCACAGAACCAGGACACTCCCTCCAGGAGGGAAAGCATGCCACCCAAGTGAACATAAACAAAAACCTCCTTATTTCTTCAAGAAACTAGACAATGAGCCAACAAGTTAACAGTATAAAAGACAAAAAACCTGACAGTATCATGCAGAACGACACGTGGCTGTGGTGAAACCTGTTCAAAAAACCTTGTTGCTGGCATGAAGACTGACACATAGCCATGGCAATACCTATTCACGGTTTGTAGTATGGTTCCTCAACGATGGGGCAGTTGTATCCAAGTGAGGTTGGTTGAGTAGGCTCTCCTGGCTTGGCCTCTAAATTTTCACTGGTCATTGCCATTTCCTTGTCACTAGAGGGGTTGTCTTCTTCCATTGTACCTGAAGGAGGCTTCTTGGTGGGGAGCGGAGCAGTATTTTTTTCAACGACAGGGTTGGACGTGAACTTGATCGTTGAGAGAGTGAAGGGTCGGCACTGTGGTGGGGGAATGGTGCAGGAAGAAGGAACAGGAATGGTGGCCAGGGCAATAGAGGAGCATGGAGGAGAAGAAGGTGAAGCTTCTTGGGGAGCCAGTGGGGGGTGAACTGTAGGCTCTGAGGGTGGAGGAACCAGAGGATTGAATCGAAGGACCAGCCGAATGAGCAAATTCTAAAAAATCCAGTAATTCTATCTTCTCTCCATCGTTCTTCCAGCAGCATTGAAATCCCTAGACAGTTCATCTTCCTAGTCATAGACAATCCACTGTACTTCTTTAGGAATCTCTAGGTCAAAACCATTTCCACTAGCTTGAGCCGAGAGAGGGATATGGCAGTCCTCCTGAGCGCCACGACCACAGCCTCTACAGGGGACACCTCTTTGTCTTCTGGGCATGGTGGGAGAGCAGCCGAGAGCAGAGCAAGATCGAAACAAACCAGAGCTAAGCGTTGAGGTAACAGACCAGAGTATAGGAGGATGGCATCTAAGTACGGAGCAAGGTGATGGAGCAAGAACCTCAGGTTCAAATGCGACAGCCCAACACCCAGCGTCGGCCATATTAAATGGCTCTGCTGCAAGTTATGGCATCCAGGAGAGTGAGTAATGGAGACTGGGCTTTGAAGTGACGACCTAGTCCCTGGATGCAACCACATCTCCCATGGTATTGAAGGCTTGCATTAAAGGCGAAGGTGGTGAGGTCATACATGGGGGGAGAATGCCTCGTCAGCCTCCCTGGTTTCCATGTGGACTTGATTGACACCCGCATCTGGGGCACAAGCTGCATAGTTGCAAGTAAGAGGTTTCTACATTTCCAAGTTATTTAATTATGTTTACAGGTTGTAATTATAGCCATTATGTTTTGGATTAAGATCTGTAAATTTTACTCTCCACTAGTTTCAATAAATGTTTCGGGTTTGTTTTATTAGATAAATTAGAATCTCGGAACGTTTTAATTCTTATATAGATTAAGGATAAACTTCCTATCAGGGTTGTATTAAACTAGTTTCAAAACTTTATATTGTATGCTAGGGTTTAGTCTAGATCCAACCTTTAGTATTCTAAATGAATTTAATAACCAGATCTCTATCAAACCATACTGAAACTAAACCCTACATCATAGCACCGGTCTCATTTTAAAAACAGAGTAAAAATAAAACCCTTAAGTATAAAATTACGGAAAATTCGTAAAGGTATACGACCTTATTAATATAATAAAACCTCATCGAATGAAGTTATCCATCCACCGAAATCAACTAAATAAAATAAATAAACAAATTATAGAAATCCACATTATCATTTAAAACTACTCATTAACCAAACTAATAAACAGTCTAGATACACTTAATCAAATAACGAAGGATCGAATCCCTTAAACAAACCAAAAAAACCATATAAAGGATGCACAACATTCGATGCTTTATACATTAAACCAATCAATAAACAGGCTAAACAAATATTCATAAAAGTGAACCAAGGATCGAATCCCTTAACAACTAAACCACTTAAGCCATTGTTTAGCAATCAGTGCTTAAAGATACTTAACCAAATGAATAAACAAGCTAACAATTTCACATAATCAATAACCATGGATCGAATCCCTTAAACAAACCATAAACCATATCAAAGATGCATAGCAGTCACTTCCCTACACCTTAATCAAGAAAAAATATAGTCATCCACGATAGCCATTAAACTATCATTTTTCCCAAGGAACAATCCCCAACCATCATGTACAAAGGATTGGCTAACCTAAACATACGATGGCATATTACATTTTCTAGCAACGAATATACACATACATATAAAATATCCACGCTACATTAAGATAAGTAAATCACCCACAGAATTATCGGCATTCCTCTAAACATCAAGGCCGAGAGCCTGTCAACATTTTAAAAGGAACAAGCTACATTATAAAACCACAAACCTAAAAACAAACAAAATTATAAACGTTAGGCACTCACCCAGTATTGAATCCTGTTAAGGATTGGCCACAATGCCTCCACAATAACCCAACTTAAACCATATATGCTATAGTAGTAATAATTACATCACAAACAGAACCATAAATCAACTATCGAATCCCATGAGCCTTGGTCAGGAGCATTGGATTTATTTACAAGAGATCATAAATAAACACCGAACCACATATCAAATCCATTAAACAATTACCGTAATTTTGTGCATACATAATATAAATTATAAACTCAATAGACTCACAGGCTGCACCACATAGGCAAGCATGTCCCACACCATTATGGCTGCTATTAAAAACCATAGCATTAAAAACAAAACAATTGGCATTATCATCATACACCAAGTATTATATCAAAAAGTATAATGATGAATAGAGCTAGGGTTTCTCTCGACAACATACAAAATGCATTCCAATAAATGTTACTACGAATTCATAAACACACAGACAAGAATCTACTATGAAACCAAATCAAGCATGAGGCTAGAGCTTTGCCCTTTATTGTTATAAACAAAAACAAAATTCCCAAACCAAACCATTTAATAGATAACAGATGTAAACCCATTAAAACAATAAAATTTACCACAAAACACAGTGACGGTTTTAAAACGCAAATGATATCCTCCATCAAAGCTTAAACTATCAAAATGCCATTATCGTAGTGCCATTGCTCCACAATGGCACTGATATATTTAAAACATCGTATAAATTAAACCACAGTGCTTATAGCAAACGAGTGGAAATAAAATCAATGAAACACCATTTTATATTTCCAACACATAGTTTTAATTTACACAGTAGTAATATCCAAAGTCATGTCCCAATGAACAAACGCTCGAATGGGCTATGAAACACAAGAGTCCCAAACCCATGAGAAACGGTATTACTCCCCAAACTGTGGCGAATCCCAAATGGAAAGCATGTACAATCTATAAACCAAGCACACCTGCAAACCCCGTAAACGACCAAGTATTTGGGTAAAGACCCTTTTTTTACATGGGCTTACCTGGTATGCATAGTCGACCATCTCCCTGCCACAGTCATCAAGCTTCCCCACGCTCCACAACCTGCAAACAAAAAATGGAGATGCATTAGAAGTATGCATCACTAAAACATCACAACGAAAGAGTGAACAAATTAAACCATAATAGAGTCTGCATACTTGTCAAGACATTTGTGTCGGCATTGTAAACCTCATCCATGTCTCCACAGCTCGACAGTGGAGCTTGAGCCCCTTTAATAACAGTGAAAACACAATGCAAAAGTGGGCTGCAAAACCCTAGAAGGGTTTTTATGCCTGGTGCCATCGTGGAGGAGCCACACAACCCTTCACATGTATGCATTAAACATGCCAGTAATCCTCCACTAGGATTTTAATTAAAAACCCTTCTTTTATAGTTTAACTACACACATTTTCTCATTGAGATTTAACACCCACTTTCTATAGTTTAAAGTCCCTACATTTGTGTAGAGTTTTTTTTTATACCATACCAAAACCCTTAGTGTCTACGGTTAACAACTTTAGGTGCTAGGTCTTTTACTTTTTCCGTCACGCACTGATATCATAGGCTTTGTTGTGAATTACCTACAATAAGAATAGATACATCATGCATTAGTTTGCAAGAACTAAGTAAGCTAAGTATCGAAGGATTTCCTTACCTTTTCGAGTGAGTCATTAAGGAAAAATACTGCCACTCCTCCCTTTTAAAAACAGAGGCAAGTTAGCCTCATTGTTTATTAAACTAAGAAACTAGATAACGTAACATGTAATTTAACATGAATAAAACAATATGAAAGCACGAGTAAACCATATAAAATATAATAACTACAAAGTACCTCAGAATATAAAAGAATGACATTAACATCATTGTAAAATAGAAATCATACTAAAAGGAAAACATAACTAGAACTTAGGCATAGTTCTTATCAAGTTTATAATTTTGCAGTTAAGAATAAAATGTCCCTTAAGATCTTAGCAGTATTATTAGTCCCCCAATTTTTTTTTATGGATTTTAGGAACATTACATTGATTTACTATATAACCACCTTGACCTCCTTCCAAGGATTGAATGCCACCTTGACCTTATGTTTGGAGTTGAACCTTCTTAAAGTTAATTAATTTAACCCAAAGAACATTTTTCTGGTAGCAACTCCAAAGAGGTCTTTTTTCATATAAACTTTGGAAAAGTATTGTTTTCGAGAGTATATGAAAAAATATTGTTTCAAACACTACTTTTGTTTTAAGTTTTTTTTTTTAACATTGGTTAAGCTAGAAATACCAATGTGAATAACAATAACGTATCAATGATTATCATAATTATTAATGATCATTTAAATCAATTTTACTTTTTAAAAAAAGAAAGAATTAATTGTTTTTTATTATAATTCTATTTATAAAGAGAATAATTTTTAAATAGCCATAGTTTGGATAATTTTGATGGAGTAAAAAAATTAGAAAAGTCAATATATTCTAATAGAGTGCTTTTAACTCACAAACATGACAATCTTTCAAATATGCTCATGAGAGTTTGTTATATTTTAGAAATATATGCTCTAATTAAAGTAAAGATATGTGTATTATGTTTTGGATTAGGGTTGATCAACTCCTTGTAATATTTTAGTTTTTTTTTTGTGGTTGATTCTTTAAAAGCATCACAGTGTATCATTATTTTACAAAATGATCTCTTTCTTGAATCCCCGATGATTTAGCCAACATTTGGATCTTTGAGCCAACCTAGTTTTAAGCAGTTTTGAGTGTGAAGTTTGAAACAATCTTAGGAAGCTTATTGTCTTCCATGTTGTTTATATTATTATTGTACATTGACCACATAGGCATAACCATATTTTCAATGGAAAAAAGACTCACTTCTAGGTGTATTACATTAATTTTAATTTTGAGATTATAAGTTATAAAACACTTTTGGATTTGCTTTATCTTTCTAGAGGATCCTCTAAATATGTTTCCATGTCAAACTTCACAACCACATAAGCTAAAGAGTCTCAAATATAAGTTTCTTCTTATCCAAGAATCAAAAGTCTATTGATTTACATATATTTTCCATAATAAACTTTACACCCTTCATCTAATATTTTATCAATACTATAATTATAGTTGAAATCTTCAGGATTTTTAGTGTTGAGTTTTGAAACCTACCTTTCAAAACTCCATCACACTAAAAATTCTGAAGATTTCAACTATAATTATAGTATTGATAAAATATTAGATAAAGGGTGGAAAGTTTATTATGGAAAATATATGTAAATTAATAGACTTTTGGTTCTTCGATAAGAAAAACTTATATTTTAGATTCTTATCAGTCTTGTTAGTGTATATGGTTGTGAAGTTTGATAATGAAACATATTTAGAAAATTATGGAAAATCCAAAAATATTTTATAAATTAGTTTCAAAACTGTGACACAATGAATCCTGAAGATCTCACCAATAACTAAGGGATGTGAAAGAATGAGAGCTCTGAAAGTATACATACTCAAGACTATAATTATAATTATAAATATTTGTGTACAAGTCACTTTTTCTACGCTGTTATTTTTATATACAATAAATAATCTTAATCTTTTTGCATAAATAATTTGAAGATTTAATCATTTATCAATGGTGGACGTTCCAGCCAACACTCACATGCCTGTTCAACACGGTGTAACCCCAGAAAGATGATAAAATTACTTTGACAATTTTCTATATCATGCTTATGGGTTCGCTTTGACCTTTGTTATTGATGGAAAATAAGAACCACTAAACAAAACATCATTTATTTACTGATATACTTGTGCATTTTGGTTTAAAGAAATAATAACTACCCATGAGAGGGAGAAAATGAGAATTAATTGATATATATTTGGGATTATACTAAGAATTAGAAGGCAGACAGAGCAGAGCTCATAGGCTCGCTTACACAAGGAATGGTCAAACCAATTCAATTAATCTATGAGAACTTATTACAATATAAAGGTGCAGATAGTCACAACAATCCAAACCATAGATCCATGAAAGGTGGATCTGAAACCTCTCCATGCTAATTATAGAAAGTACACATCAACCCAATACCTAAATACATGCCTAGCATTTCTACATTATTCCAACATAACCCCTTAATGTAGATATGGATTTTCTACAACACCTAATTTATGCCTAAGGATCTCAAAGTGAATCTTGCCAACACGTTTGGTAAATATGTCAACGACATTATCACTTGTGTTACAATAAATAAGTTTAATTTCCTTAGACTCAATCTTTTCTCTGATAAAATGATGTTGCAGTTCAATGTGTTTTGTCTTTGCATGATAAACTGGATTGTGTGTCAGTTTGACTGCACTTTGATTGTCACAATATACTTTTGTGGGTTATGTTAGGATTTTCTCTAATGTCTTCAAGAATCCTCCTCAACCAGACAGCTTCACATGTTGCACTAGACATGGCTTTGTATCCAGCTTTTGTGGAGGATAGGGAAACAGTTGGTTGTTTCTTGTTGCTCCATGATACGACTCCGGATCCAATGTTGAATGCATATCCTATAGTAGATATTCTATCATCTAGATTTCCTGCCTAATCAGAATCAGAAAAAACTGCCAATTGAACATCAAACTTATCAATGTATAAAAGAACAAAGTTCATTGTCCCTTTCAAATATCTAAGGACTTTCTTTGCAGCTTTCCAATGGTTGTCATTTGGTTTAGCCATAAACCGACTCAAAATGTTGATTGCATAAGATATATTTGGCCTTGTGGTAGTGAGATAATTCAGGCTTCCCACCAACTGTCGATACAAAGTACCATCTGCATCCTTTAATCCATCTTGACTGCATAACTTCACATTTTGTTCTAAAGGAATTGTTGATACTTTGCAATCACTCATATTAAATCTATTCAGTATTTCCCTCACATACTTACTTTGAGTGATCATTGTTTTGCCAGATTCTCTCCAAACTTCAAGTCCCAAACAATAGTGTAGTTCTCCAAGGTCTTTCATTTCAAACTCTTGTGACAGTTGATTTTTTATTTCTGTAATCAACTTACATGGATTTCCTGTAATTATGAGATCATCTACATATAAAGATATCAAACAAATATTTCCTTCCTTATCTTTCTTCATATAAAGGTTAGGATCACTTTTGCTTTTAACTAAACATTTTTTATTAAAGAAGGTATCAATCTTTATGTACCATGACCTAGGAGCCTGTTTTAATCCATAGGTAGCTTTCTTTAGTTTACATACAAGATGTTCCTGTCCTTTCTATACAAAGCCTTCAGACTGAACTAAGTAGACTTCTTCTTTTAAGTCACCATTTAAGAAAGCAGATTTTACATCTAATTGATGGATTTTCCATTTATGTGTTGTGGCTAATGCAACCAAAACTCTAATTGTGTTTATTTTTTCTACTGGTGCAAAAGTATCTTCAAAGTCGATTCCCTCCTTTTGTGTATAGCCTTTTGCTACTAGTATTGCTTTAAATCTTTCCATGCTACCATCTTATTTAAGCTTATATTTAAACAACCATTTACAACCTATGGGTGTATTATCCTCTAGTAACTCAGTCAATTCCCAAGTCTGATTTTTCATAATTGAGTTATATTCTTCATTCATTGCTTCAACCCATTCTGCTTTATATTTGGCTTGTTTGTAATTCATTGGTTCACTGATATTCATTAAATTAGACATTAGAGCATAGTCATTGTAACTTGGAGGGGGGCGAGTTTGTCTTATTGACCTTCTTAGCATTAAATTACCTGCAAAGGTTCCATCCATAATCCTTCTGCTTTCTGCTGTGTCTTCCTCTGAACTTGTAGAATTACTCATTCTGCTTTTTCTACTTTCACTGTTGCTTCTGCTTCTTTCACTACTATTTCTGCTATTTTGTTCCTCCTGCTTCTCTTGTGGCTCTTCCACTTCCTGCCCCTGAACTATCACTGAACTATTGAGTTTAACTTGACATATTCATCATTGTTAGTCAGACTATTCCATTATTTTGTTTTGTTACTTGTATCTATAAGTTCATGGAACACCACAGCTCTACTAGCAATTAATTTATGAGTGCTAAGATGAAGCAACTTATAGGCTTTGTGATCATTGCAATACCCAACAAAGACACATTCAAGTGATTTAGCATCTAGTTTCGTCCTATCATCTTTTGGTATGTGGGAAAATTCTTTACAAACAAAGATTCGTAGATGCTTAACTTGTGGTTTATATCCATTGAAAACCTCAAAAGGTGTTTGAAATTCTAATTTCTTTGTTGGACTGATATTTTTCAAATATACAGCAGTATTAGCAGCTTCTGCCCAAAAACCATTCGAAATTTGCTTACCTTGTAGCATGCTACATGCACATTCAACTAGTGTTTTGTTCTTTCGCTCTGCTATCCCATTTTGTTGAGGAGTGTGCAATACTATAAACTATTATTGGATGCCATTCTCTTTACAGTATTTCTTGAAAGCTCCAGACACGTATTCACCACCGTTGTCGGATCTGAGAATTTTAATGCATTTTTCTATCTGCTTTTCGATCATGGTTCTGAACTCCTCGAAGTATTCAAATGCATCTCATTTCCTCCTTATGAAGTACACCCATGTGTATCTAGATCTATCATCAATAAATGTCAGAAAATATGATGCATCTCCTAAATATCTAGTTTGCATAGCTCCACATAGGTTTGTATAAATTAATTCAAGCAAATCAGTTTGCCTCTTTTCTTGATGTACTGGGAATTCATTTCGATGATGTTTTCCAAGTTGACATGCACTACATTCTAAATGTTCATTCTTTATTACAGGCAAACCTTCAACCATTGATTTATTTTGAAGTAATACAAGATCATGGTGGCTAATATGGCCATACCTCTGGTGCCAAAGTTCCTTTATGGTGATTATGGTGGATACAAGTACCTGATGACTGTCTTTGCTCACATCCATCTTGTACAGTCCTCCACATCTTGAACCTGTAGCAACAATCTTGAAGTAGTTTCGAATGTCTTTGATATGGCACTGGTACTTGCCAAACTCTACCTTCATGTCATTCTTGGTTATGGTTGAAACATATATTAAATTTTTCTATGATATGAGGCACATACATAACATTATGAATCTGTTTCAATTGACTATTAGATAATTTCACATTTATTATTCCATAACCCTACACTTGGTGTGACCTATTATCTCCTAAATAGATATGAGTTCCATCATGTTTTTCATTGTATTCATCGAACCATTCTCTCTTACAAGACATATGTGCAGATGTACCTGAATCTATGAACAATGCATTCTCATCGTCTGTCTCGACAGACAGAGCATCTTCAAAAATAAACAATCTCAAA
>LPNX010551232.1:42261-90419 GCA_001517045.1 Pseudotsuga menziesii | reverse complement strand
TGCTTATAGGTGTTGATATAAGATGAAATGATAAGAAGCTATTAGTAAAGAAAAGAGTCTTTTGGATCAGGCTATTAACAAAGAAAATATGCCTTATGAATAAGGCCACTTGCAATTGTCTCACAACATCATTGAAGCATACCCTTTTAAATGGATAATACCTATTCTTTTGCATGGATGTTTTTCTTCTAGTTTTTCCTTTTTATAGCTTTTGTGTTAGAGAAATATCTTTTAGTAAAGTTGGAGACATTACTCAATGTAACACAAAAAAAACTATCAAATACTTCAAATTCACCTAAATGCTTTGGCTAATTCACCTAAATCCTTAAGCCAAAGAAGAAAATTTAAATGTCTTGCCGCATCTCTAAGTTTAAGGACCTAACAATACATGATAAATGTTAAGCCAAAAAAGAAAATTTAAATAATTTGAATGCCATGCAATCTCTAAGTTTAAGGAATTAAAAATATATGATAAATGTTAAGCCAAAGAAGATGATTTAAATGCCATGCAATCTCTAAGTTTAAGGACTTAACATATAAATACCATGCAATCTCTATGTTTAAGGACTTAACGATATATGAAAAATGTTAACAAACTTTTCTGGTTGTTAGTTATGCATGAGTTGTGTAGATGATCATGTCTAGAATACACATAAATCTTATGTGCATGGATAAAGTGTGTGCAATCCATACATCATTGCTAACAATAAATTTTGTGACTTATTATGAATTTATTAAATTTAAAATAAAAATATGTGAATTGATAAAGTGTGTCTAATTCATATAAATATTGCTAACACTAAATTTTGTAATCTAATGAATGAATTATTATGAATTTATTAAATTTAAAATATAAATCTTTTAACTTTGAGATAGATGTAAATTTTTCTCAAGTATAAACAATAAACTTTTTTTTGTCAATTTAAAAACCACATGTCATTCTAAATTAATAATAAAATGTCATTCTAACATAATATGTCATTCTAAATTAATAATAAAATGTCATTCTAACATAATATGTCATTCTAAATTAATAATAAAATGTCATTCTAACATAATAATAAAAAGAAAACAAAATTAAGCAACTCCACATGTCATTCTAAAATAATAATACAAGAAAACCAAATCAAGACATTTCATGGGTTGCATAGGTTTCCCATCTTCAACTCCACCTTATTAAAGCTAAAAGAAATATATATGATGAGCGCGTTGGAATAAACTGACAACCATATTGATTTTTAATAATAAAATAAACATTAGACAATACATTAACTTGTAAGGATTCTGAGAAAATTGTAAAATTTTTATAATATTAATAACTAAAAAATAATTTTCATAAAATAACAGTTATTAGATATCAAAACCATCTTGATATCAAAACAAAGAATTTGTTTTCTATTATATATATGCACCCAAATTAGTTTTTCTTCTTTCCACCAGCAAATATGGTAGATACCAACGAATATGGAAGATATTTGTAGACCCCTGCTGAAAGCTTGATTAAATAGCAACCTAGTCTGAAACTCTGAGACAAAAGGGAACCATCCAAGCACTACTACAGGGGTAAAAATAAACAATACCATTACATAATCATAACCACGTGCAAGATCCCTTACCTAATCCCAAAAACCAATCTTAACCACCACTCGTCTGCATGTTTGTAACATCTACAATTTTCAAAAAATAGTAGTTGGAGATATAAATAATATGGCCCTTGTGACGAATTCAAATCAATATATTTACTAAATAAGTCATTCAAATCAGCATACTTTACCATAATGGGCTGGATTCTAAATAGGTCATTCAAATCAGCCTACTTTACCATAATCGGTCAGATTCTAAAGAGTTTGCACCAACGTCATAACTGTTTGAATAGACAATCATAGATCTGGGAAGAGAAGCCTGCATGTTTGCAAGTGTCGGTTCCCATCCCCACTTCTGATTGAATTTGTATGATGCAGCATTTAGTCTCTTGTTACATGGCCATCCAGCAAAAGCTAGGTATGTTCTCTCTGAAGGCGAACACCCCAATATAGACAGACCCACCACGAGCATTTTCCAAGCCCATGTATTGTATACATCATGTCACAAACTCCTATCAATATTAATATTCCCAACTACAAACATCCATTAATGGCTGTAAAATGCTTGTACATTATTCTTACAATGTTATGCACTTCCTTTTCATAGATCTAAACTTCCTTATAATCTCTTCAATCCTAACCCTAACCCTAATTTCTAATAAACTGCATTTCTACTAATCCTAATCTTAAGTTCGGTATTGCCTGAAAAACTACTTACTTGACAATCAAATGTGTTAATCAATTCAGAGAGTAAAACTCAAGAAGCTCAGCTACTAATGGCTGAAAATTTCTCTGACACAAAATCTAGCAGAAGTAGTAAGACTTCTACTAAGTTGCATGGTTTCGAGTTGACCAAAAACTAATGGTTTTAAGTTGACCATAAAACTATCAAAGATATCAAGAGGTGGTTTTGGGATGACCACTAACCAAGAGGTGGATTACCATTAACCATATAAACTAAAAGCTTGAATGACTTATGTTGATCACAAAAATTGTATCAAGATCCATGAAAAGTAGACTCTCATGTGTTCTACTTAATTGATGGTTCTGGAAACGTTTAGCTTTCACTCTATCTTCAAAATTCAGAAACAAGGTTGCATACTTGTTTCCCATTTGTTTGTTCACAGGCTCCATCACTTTAAAACTTGGAACCTGACATCAAAGTGTAGATATTTATTCCCACCTGTGAGGGACAAGGTGAGAAGATGCAAGTTCATTCAAATTTTCTCTTGTTTCCGACTTTCTTTTATCCCGAAACACCACAAAACTTGCAAAAACACAGAATGCAAGGATAACAATCTGAACAGGTACAAGTTCAATAGGTGTTGAATTGTTTTTTTTTTTTAATTCTAAATGCTGAAAACTTTGTTTTAATTTCTCTACATATTAAAATTTCAATGGCTTCAATCACATTCTAATCTTAAATTTAGGCTTCAATTCAATGAAGCATCATACTTCCTCTGCAGAGTCACGAGCGGCTACACTCCTTCAGCAACTCTCCACATGAAAGTGACTGGATGTCTGCTACAATCATACATGATCTCTTGTTTGAATTAACAACACAACCAGGGGATATTTCTCTTGATGTATGGCAGAACTTCTTGAAGTGCTATCGGGTCCTTCATTCAAAAGCTAGCTTCTTATCAATTACACAACTTCAAAACGAAGCCAATAGTTAGCAATCTATCCAACTATATCACGATTTCAGGTTTGATAAGTCTGATAAATATGCTCAAACTCTTCACTCACAAATGTATTGAGATATTCCCTGGCGACAAGTCATATGGCCGCATCTCACTTAATAAAACCACAATTAGTTTCGAGGTTCAAACTTATATCTCTCAATATATGCATTGAACATCTCAGTTATTGGTTTGGCAATTAATAAAAACAAAGGAATAATGCATTCCTGTTGTATTTAGCGCCCTCTATCCTTTGACCTTAAATGGCATACACTCAATAAAATAGAATATACAAAACCTAATATATAAGAAGAACATGTATGGTGTTCAAGTCCATAATCTTCTTAATATATTCAACACAATCTATAACATTTTTCAACCGTACTCTTCACCTGATTTGCACAACTTATCGGCGTTCTTCTTCATGGATTGAAAAGCAGCAATTTTATAAGTCAAGACTTTTGTCTCTTATTCAACTATTTAGAGATGTAGTTTCTCACAGTTTTGATGGCTTCATCAAATCTTTAAAAAAAAAGAGAGCGCAAACCAAATGGAAATACGAACCATCTCTAACTTTCATTCATACAGGAAACTTGATCTTTCTTTATTCCGTATGAATTGTTCAGCGGTGATCATGGACATTCAACACTGCTCCATATATTCAAAACACAATAACATCTTTTATCTTTAACTCACATCACAGCCCTTCGGATCAATCATGCTCTGATACCATTGAGATTACTAACTAATAACTGAAATATTATTTACAATGTAATCTCGAAAGATTACGCAACATTCCCCCATTAATCCGAAGGGACATCTAACATGCCAAGCTGCATTCTAAATTTTTCAAACTTTTCATGGACCAATGCTTTAGTAAAGATATCTGCAATTTGCTCATAAGTAGGACAATGTGTCAGATGAATGGTTTTTGCCTCAACATGATGTCGAATCAAATGATATTTAGTGTTGATATGTTTGGTTCGATCATGGATTTTTGGATTCTTGGCCAATTGAATTGCAGAAGTGTTGTCAACAAAGAGAGGCGTTGAAGTCATTTGTTTCTCCTACAAGTCTTCAAGTATTTTACGAAGCCAAATGATTTCTTTTGTGGCTTGAGCTGCTGCAACATATTTGCCTTCAGTTGTAGAATCAGCAAGAACAGATTTCTTTCGTGATCTCTATATGATAGTTGTTGATCCAAGGTTCATCAAATAACCTAAAGTAGAGACCCCATGCTCTTTATCTCCATCAAAATCTGAATTTGAATAACCAATGAGATGAAAGTCTGAAACTTTATAATATTTGATGCCATAAGATTGAGTTCCTTTTAAATATTTGAGCACTCGCTTTGCTGCATTCCAATGACCTTCACAGGGATGATGCATAAACCTGGAAAGTATTCCTACAGCAAAAGTTATGTCTGGACGAGTAGTAGTAAGATAAATTAAACTTCCAACAAATTGCATGTACTTTGTTGGATCTTCAAATGTGCTACATTCATTTGAAGTAAGCTTTAGATTCTGCTCCATTGGTGTAGGAACAGGATTACAATCGTGCATACCAAATTTGTTTAATAACTCTCCAACACATTTTTTCTAAGAAATGAAAATGTGCTTTGGTTTTTTATCTACTTCAATTCCTAAATAATAATGTAATAATCCCAAATCTGTCATATCAAAAACATTTTTCAACTCTCTTTTGATAGATACTATATAATTGTCATTATTTCCTGTGATAAGCAAATCATCCACATAGACAACTAAATATACAACCGATCTTCCAGCTTTCTTGACAAATAAAGTTGCATCATCTAGATTTAAGTGCTTATAATTCAATTTGAGAAGATGCTCAATTAACTTTTCATACCAAACTAGGGGTGCTTGCTTTAAACCATATAAAGATTTGATCCATATACAAATCTTCTTTTAAGTCTGCATTCAAAAATGCGGTTTTAACATCCATGTGATGTATCTTCCATCCTTTTTGTGCTGCTAATGAAAACAAAGTTCTAATGGTGCCCCATTTAGCTGTCTATGTGTAATCAACATCTTCTTTTTGTGCATACCCTTTTGCTACAAGTCTCGCTTTGTGTTTGTCAAGTGACCCATCTGCTTTATATTTATTCTTATATATCCACTTGCATCCAATCGGTTTGGTTCCAATTAGAGGATTCACCAACCTCCAAGTTCTATTTTTATGAGAGCATCAAACTCTCTTTGCATTGCACTTTTCCATACATCACTATTTACTGCTTCTTGAAAAGATGCAGGTTCATCAAATGCATGAAAGTTTAATTCACAATTTAATGTTACAAAATCATCATACCTTTTCGGAAATGTCTTAGTTCATATCGATCTACAAACTTCTTCTTCTTGTGGTGTTTGCTATGTTTCTTCTTTAAGAGCAGGTTCTGCATTATCCATGATACTTAGTTTATCCATTCCATTAACAATATCATCAACTGTCTTATCTTTTGTTTCATCAACTTGTGCATGAGAATCATCAACTTGTGCGTTAGAAGGAAATTCCAAAACTTGACTTAGAACAAGAATCCCCCCTTCAATATTTGGAAGTTCATTATCCATTTCATGATAGATTTTTTTAGAATGAAATTTATCAAGCTTAGCAAGTTGTTTATCAATTGTGAGTGCATCTTTCTCAAATTCAAAAAATATAACATCTCTAGAAATAATAAACTTCCTGTTATCTTCATCATACAACCTATAAGCTTTAGAAGTATTAGAATATCCCAAAAAAATACACTTCCGACTTCTTGCTCCCAATTTATGTCTTTGTTGCTCAGGAATCAAAGCATAACATGTGGAACCAAAATTTCTAAAATGCTTGACAACTGGAAGATGATCATGCCACATTTCATAAGGTGTTTTGTTTTGTATTGCAGCAAAATGACATCTATCTTAATGTAGACAGCACAAAGAACTGCTTCTCCCCCTAAAATTAGCTTAACATTCTTAAAAAACATCATCGATCTTATCATATTCAACAATGTCATATTCATACGTTCTGCCACACCATTTTGTTGTGGATTATAAGGAACAGTTGTTTGATGTTTATACCATTCTCCTGCAAATATTTTTCAAAATCTTGAGATGTATATTCACCACCGTTATCAGTTCGAAGGGTTCCAATATTGAGTTGAGCTTCATTTTTAATCCATAAGTGAAAATTTCTGAATGTATCAAAAGCTTGAGATTTTGCTTTTAATAAATAAACCCAAAACATCCTCATAAGTCATCAATGAAAGTCATGATATATTTGTTACCATTTGCTGATGGAACATGCATGGGCCTACATAAATTTGAGTGAATAAGACCAAGCTTTCTTGAAGCTCGAAACATAGAATTATTAAAAGGTTGTTTATTGTGCTTGCCTAAGATACAAGCATCACATGGTGAAAGTTGTCTTGAAATAGTAGGAAGCCCTTGAACTCCTTTCTGTTTCATAATCTTGAGATTGTCATAATTAATATGACCCACTGTTAAATCATTAAGAAAATAGGGAGCAAACAAAAATGAAAATATAACTGACGAAAAAGGCTCACAAATTTGCTCCATTAATCAATAGTACACAATGGTACATATATAGCGCATAATGTATAACCGACCTCTAACCATATGACCATTAGGGTAAATAACGAACTTAGATTAGAGCTTTCAACACTTGGAATGTATATAGAAATATAAATGTTGAGTATTTGGACGTTATACTGAAGAAATCTGAAGTAAGCTTTCCATAAGAGAAGCGTCGAGTAGGTATTCGACCAGGAAAATCTCTGTCGTAAGGCAGGAAGTTGCACTTCGCCGGTGTATTGATGTTATTGTTGTTGCCAGCGTCAATAGTAGAGTCTCCTAACCCAATTAATGCAGGAAATTGTGGTGTGCCTTGACCTTGAACCACCTCTGAACTTGAGATTAAGCAAAAACACACTGAGATGAGAGTAGTCACAACGAACTCAAGCTTCCAGGATGCTGCCATTAATGGTGAATTTTAATGCTCGGCTGCCATTGATAGTGAAGTTTGCAGCTCTCTATTCTATGTTTGCCTGTTTCAAATAATCGTTGGAGAGTGGTGCTTCAAAGATGAATGTAGAGTGTAGAAGCAATTGAATGGTTCGATGAGTTATTAAAAGTACCATTGCCGGTTTCAAATAATCGTTGGAGAGTGGTGCTTCAAAAATGAATGTAGAGTGTAGAAGCAATTGAATGGTTTGATGAGTTATTAAAGGTACCATGAATTCGAACGACAGTTCAAGAGACCTTAGTTGTCATTGTAGTTGTAGGGGTGCCATGGGTAGTTGTGATATGATTTGACTTAACTTCACGTTGCAGATGTCCCAGCTGCCATTGTAAGTGATATTTAAGAACATTCATGTAGACGTCACTGTCAAAACAGCTGATAGGGTTTGATTGGCAAATTCACGAGCATCAACGAAGTAGACAGTGGACTCTGCTGTAAAAGCTACTTTGATTTAAGAGGTGAGGGTCAGGGAATCTTATCCTCGGGAGTTCTGCTCTTCATCTCTTGTCCCATGAATTTCATTCGGTTCATTGCAATAAATACCAAATTGTTATAAGGCATTATGGCATGGCCTGTTAAATGTAAATGCAATAATGTGGTAGTAGTTAGTGGTCGACAGAGGACTTGAACACGTTACACATCATCCCACTCACTTCAAAAAAACCAAGTTAATACTGTTGACGTGAGCCCGCCGCCGCTTACGCCTGAAGCGGATTCCCGAGGTCAGCTGCTTCTGGCCAATCTCCAAATGACAAAATAACAGTTTTAAAGAAAATAATAATAATACAAATAAAAAACATTGTAAACACAAATGTATGTTTTAAAAATTTTAAAAAGATTAATCCACCTTCACCATATATATATATGCCCCTGGGGGGCATAATAATTTTTCTGCATTACTTATAACTTATAATATGGCATTGCGATAGTTGTCGTCATTTATTTCATTCATTGACAAGTATGGTTCAACCAGATAACAGCATAGACATATGCAGAGATGATATAAGCAATCACCCGGACTGGAACAAACAGAAATAATTCAGTCAGAGCTCTTCCAAGAAAATCAGCAGGCAAGAGCCCAGGAGATAAGATGGACAGCATAAAACCCTTAATGCCAGTTGCTCCCAAAAATCTGCCTTGTTTAGCAGACCTTAGAGTAGCCTTTGCAACATCCCTGGGAACCTCTGCTCTACTTCTCTTGTAGAAACTGGTCTTACTTCTGATCTTATAAAACTCTACATTATCCGATGTGCTATCTGCAAAGCCAAACATCATTTGCATAAGAATACAGCAAGGCAACACAAAGCCCACATTGGGTTTCTTGTTCCTGATGCTTGATAAAAATCGATTATAGTAAAATTATTGTGTTGGGCTGTTTCCTCATAGGATTGATGATTTTTTTATATAACTATCTGCTACTCACCTTCACCTTCAATTTCCTTTAACATGGGAGTCTCTACGAACCCGGGGCAAACTAGAGTGACTCCAATGTTGTAATGCAAGAGTTCAAGCCTTGGGAGTTTCTGCGAGCCCTCTCAGAGCATATTTAGTAGTTGTGTAAAGCCCACTGCCATACAAAGGATACTACACAAACCAGAACAGCATGAATATCCATGGCTAAAGCCTAGAAAATACAAGAATCTTCTAACAGTTCACATTTTTTAAAGAAATTTATGAATACAAGAGCCAAACGACAGTGGTGACTGCTTCTCTACTTCATCAATGGAAGAGCCGCACGCAGTGTATAGAGAGTTCCAGTTATGTTTGTTTGAACTGTGGAAGCGATTCTGTCAATGGGGAGCTTATCCAGATAAGAAATACGAGTAACCCCAGCGTTGCATACAAGAACATCAATTGGCCTCCATTCAGGGAATTCATATATTGCAGCAGAAATGGCTTCGTAGTCACTTATATCTGCAGCCTGTAAAGAAAGTAACAAATACTTGAACCCTTTAACCATGGCGAAAACTTAGCATACTTCTATGTTAACTAAAACCTACTCATGAATCTGTAACTTGCTGTGGATCTATCTTAACCCTAACCCTGAATGGTTCACTAAACAATTTATTAACCACAGATCAGAATAAAAAATTTCCAATGCAAACCTCTATAAATTTTACTAAACCTAGGTTTATGCATAAAGATACATACTGAGCAATGAAGCTGATTCCATGCAGGGTATATATTCTCTATTATGCAATGAGGTGGTTTGTGCATCTTTCTGTGTTTACCTTAATATTGATCCTCTCCTGACCACATAATACATTGTTCTTCTTTCAGGATTTCTTCAAATGCCTTGTGAAGCTTAGAGAGATTTCTTGCTACTAAAGTGAAGTAGGAGCCCTGTGCAACAGCTTCCTTCGCAATTTCAAGGCCAATGCCGCTTGATCCCCCTGTTATCAGGACGTGCTTGTTTCGCAAACTGTGAATAACAGAGCGGCGCCTCCGTCTCAAGTCGAAAACGGTGATGAAAACAATGGCCACTGTTAATATCAATCTGAACTGTATGATGTTTGATATCCATTGTAGTTGTAGTAAAATGGTTTATGCCTGTAATCCCTATATAATGAAAAAATGGTTTGATGCCGAGATATCCAGAAAAATTTGGTCCGACATAAATGCATTACACATCTATTTCCGAAAGCTGTTATTGGCCGCATTACTATGCAGCTGGCCGATGGTTTATAAGATCGAAGACTCTGATTTTCATTAAATTTTTTAATCGCTCCGCCCCGAGTTGCCCTCGTCTCTGCTTTGATCCCAACCGCTACCCTCTCTTTGGCTCCGCACATGGAGTGGAAAGGGGCGCTGTTGTAGCCCTGCTATGTTGACGTCATGCGGGCTAAAACCCCTCTCTTGTGCACATGAAAAGAGAGAAACACGTTGTAGGTTGTGCACATGAAAAGAGAGAAACACGTTGTAGGTGGGTTGGATATGTCCAATCAAATTTAAAATTTATATAATGTCGCGCAGTTTTATTGGATAATGAAACCTTTTTCAAAAACTTCTTTTTTTGTCTTTATGTGAGAAAGCTTTACTTGGGCGAGTGTTGCACTTCACTTTGGAGTGAAGCCCTCATCATGAGGCCTCAAGCATGCTCGGAGCGCACTTTCCGCATCATGTGCAGAGGCTATATGCTTTAACATTGATTGCAAACCCCAAGGGCTTCCAAACTCTCAGAATCATGCTCAAGATTCGTGGTTTCTGCTAATTCAAGGAGAAATTCAATGAATCAGATTAGATGTTTGATGATCTATCAAAACCAAAACTATATCTAAACTTGAATGGATGAATGAATGATTGATTTTAATAACATCTACGAGGTTGAGCAGCCTAAGGGACCAAAAGAATCATAGTCCTAACTCCTCTCCATACACTTTTCCATGTCGGATCTTCTGCTGTAAATCTTGACTAGAAGACTTGCATCTGGTTGATCGTATCTTCTTCAAAAAATGGTGCACGTTGTCGGCCTTTAAGTTGTCTTCATATTGAATGCAGATATCCTCGTAGGCTGCACATTCCATAACAAAGTGCCACTTTGTCTCCACCACACCCTTATTATAAAATATAGAAGTTCTCTCTTCCCACACTTCTTTAGGTATCGTCCACCTACCACTCTCACATCTAAGGTGATGTGAACCAGTCCTCACTTGAGCAACTAAGAGCTTTGCTTTTCCTTTGATAGTTGCCCCTAAATATGTTTTCTCACCATGATCGCAATTTGGGTTAAGCTCTTTGATGTAGTAGTTTTTTTTACACCCATTGTGATTGGTCCACATGGCAATCCTGAATTTTTTAGTCACTCAAATTTTTATTTCTTTCTTGGTGTTAGGACATTCATGTAGCTTGATATTCCACTTGCTTAGCCATTTTTTGTTTTGCTTCATCCAATTATTCTTTCTACGGCCTAACTCTTCCTCCATAGTTAGCTTGGGCCAACGTTGATTATCCATGTTTTCAAAGCTCTTTATATAGCTTATTAGCTTGGCTATCATTGTTGCCTCCAGTGGAAAAGCACCTGCTTCAGCTAAAAGTATTTCGTACGGTATTGTGGCTTTAACATTGAGATTGCTAGTAACTAGTTGCTTTTGAATTCTTTCTATTTGTCTCCATTTGCAAGTTGACATGATAAAGGACAACCGGTGTGACTAGCAAACCAAAGAGGGTATTTTTGGTTTTCCAATCCCAAAGTTCTGCTTTTCTACACCTGTTTTGAAGTGCGAATGAGGCCTTCCATCCTCCCTGCACCCTTTTAGCCCTACAAGTCTCCCAACTGAGCTTATAGTGGAAGTCAATCCCAAGATATTTGTATTCCTTCACTATCTCCAATGGGTTGCCTTCGAAGAGGAAGGTGGTTGGTTTGCATTTTCTACCGTTAATGAGAAGATCATGATTTTGATCTTGGAAATGCTCACTTGCATCTCAACCTCCTAACAAAATCATTCTGAGGCCCTTACGTGCTCTCTTAAACCATGTGTTGTCTGCGAAATTAGAATAAGGTCATCCGCATACAAAAGTAGCTTTACCACATAACCTGCTAGGTGGACACCCTCACCATCTATTTTGCTCAACCAAGCTTCTAACGTATCAATATATAAACCAAACAGCGTGGAAGATAAAGGACAACCCTACTTAACACCAATATCACTGTCGAAACATTTAGGCATTCCCTCGCTTGTTTTGATTTTAGCTCGAATCTTTTCATAAAGCCTGTGGACTGCTGCTCTATAGCCATCTAGGATACCCAACTCTTCCATTCTATTCCAAAGTTTGTCTCTAGGCACTGTATCGAAGTATTTCTTAAAGTCCACAAAACAACAATATGTTGTTCCACCTTGTTTGTTCCATATTTTCTCTATCAAATGCCTAAGGGTGATACAATGGTCAATAGTAGAGTACTTAGGCCTGAAACCCGCTTGCCCTTTTGCTCTTTTCCCCTCATCTTCTGCCCATCTATTGATTCTCCTCTCTAGCATGCTCCCAAAAAGCTTTCCCATGAGGGGGTTGACCATAATAGTGCGGTAATTAGAAGGGTTATTAGTATCTCCACTCTTAAAGAGAGGAATGACCACACTGGTGGTCCATTCTCCCCAAAAGCCATCCTGGATGACCCCATTGAAAATTTCATTTATGTGAGGGGCAAGCAACTCAACTCCCCATTTTAAAAATTCAGCTTGAAGCCCATCTATGTCCTCCGCCTTGTCGCTTGCTAGTTTCTTTATTCCCTGCTTGATATCGTCCACTGCAAATAGCTCCATTGACGTTTCCACTATGGGAGGAGAATCCTTCTTTTGTAACCGCTCGTAAAGAAGCATCACGTATTCTAACCATTGGACATCTGTGATGCTATTTTTGGACTGCTATTTCCTTTTTTGTAACTCTCTCCAAAAACCTTTGGGGTTGTGTTTTCCAAGAGATATTAACTCCTTTCTTCTTGTATTTACATAATCCTCTCTTTTTTATTGTACTAACTTCTCATATTTCCTCTTGTTTTCTTTGTTGAATTTTCCCTCTTTTAAAGACCTCTTGGCTTCCTTGCAATCTTCATCATACCATGGGTTTGCGATAAAAGTACTTGTAGCTCTCTTCCAAGGACAAGACTGCTTGCATGCACGTAAGGCCTTGTGGATTATTGGGATCAACAAACTACTATGCACATGACTATGACCGTTTTCCTTATTGATTGTCATATTTGTCCTTTTATAATTCATTTCCCAAAACTGTTGCTTAAGGGCAGCACTAAATCTGTCCCTGTTTTCATGATTTAGGAGGATTTTGTTCTTTCCAAGAGTTTTCTTTTACGTGCCAAAATTTTGATTGTTGTGGGGACTAGTGGAAGCAAAGTCCAACTTAACAAATAGGGGGGCATGGTCAGATTTCATTTCAATAAGGCAATCCCCTATATCAAACTTCAACACTCTAGGAATAAAACTTTGAGAACAAATTATATAATATACCACACTTTGGCCATTTTATGTTTTGCATGTGATACCCCCTAAAGTTGGCCACATTCTCATTCCGTTACAAATAACCATGTCAGACAAGCTACACAGTCTCAGTAACTCTGCCCCAAAGTGTGTCACTTCCTCATCACCATCTTGTGAAACTCTTTCCCATGTTTGTTCTCCACTTTCCTCCAACCATAAGGGATTGCTTTCCCCTCTTTCTTCATTATTGAGTTGGAGAGATTGGTTGTTAGATGTCCTTGCGTTAAAATCACCTATTAACATTATTTCTCCCTGGGAACTAAAGAGAGAGATATCTCCTTTCAAAGAGGCATACGGGTCTTCACTGTCTAAATTGCCTCTTTTATAAATCTTTGAGTTTTTGGGGGCGAAATAACGCGCAGCCAACCTAAAAGTAACCTCTTTCTCGTTTATTTGCAACCAAATGTACTGTTTGTTTGGGTCCTCTTTCTCCACTTTTACAATTCCACCCCATTTTTCATTTATTAGCACGGTGACTCCCCCATGTCCTTTGCTTGCCCCAGTTTCTTTGTTCCGAACTAAAATCTTCTTGTAACCCTCAAAATCTGGAACCTTGCATACATCGTGTTCATGCGTTTATGTAAGAATTGTAATATCTTTCCCTCCTACTATGGGCCCCAACCTCAGACCTCTTCTCCACGGGTAACCTCTGCAATTCCAACTTACTACCTGTAAACAGTCCTGCGAGGCCCCAATTTCCTATTTCTTATTAGAGAAATGATCACCAATTTGAGCTTTCTCGTTGACCATCCATGCCCATTTTCCCTCACTTCTTGCTTATTTCACCTTTTCCCACTCCTTTCTTTGTTGTTATTATTGAGCAAAAGTCAAGTCCTCATCTAAGAAGATGCATGTTCCTCCAAGCAATCCTCTATTTCTGAGGATCATGTTCTTATCTTCTATGTTCTTTAAACTGACTCTCACATGTCTATCTTTTCCTCCTTCTATCTTCCTTCGAATCTTGCTTGCTTGATGAATACTCCCTGACCATTTTAGTTTACTTTGAGGAAGTCTCTTGCTAGATTGTTCGTCCTCTCGTTTTCCCCAAAGTCCCTCATCCCTTTAATGATGATATTTGTAGTCATGCTTTGCTTATCATGTTCTTCCTTTATCTGTATTCTGATTTGTTTCTCAATGATTTCTCTTTGTTTATTTGATGACCCACTTACAACCTGCGACCATGATTTTGCCTCTTCTATCTGATCTTTTAGTTGATTTTCTTTAACTTCCAAGTCAGCTAACGCTACCTAGATTCCCTGTAATTGTATTGTTTCTTCTTCTTCTTTTATCACTTTCGATTTCCTGAATCTAGACATCCTCAATTGTTCTAGTTCTTGTTTCATGTTAGCCACTTCTTGTTGTCCCATTTCTATTTTACCCTGCATGCTTGAGACTCGTTCCTTGAGAGTTTTATTTTCTCTCTCTAATTTGCTCTTGAACTCAACAATTTCGTTTACTTTGTTGCCTTCATACCATCTTTTCTCTTCTAAAATTTTGAGTCTCCTTTTCATGTTCATAAGTTCTTTAATGTATAGTTCAGATGACCACATTAATGGAGTTGATGTGGGACTGTATAGATCCTTGTTGTCATTGTTATCTTCTTTACTACCCTCTATGTTTGTCACATAAACATTTGATTTGTTCAAACTTGCTTCCACATCCTTAAAATTTTCTATTTGCTTCACCTTAGTGTGAGACGCCTTACTAGATAAGTTGTTCATTTTTGGTAGGATCATTGCCAGTTTATTCTTATGTGGTTTCCTTAGCTTGTGGATCTACCTACGCTTTAAAATCCCCTTGTACTGCTTTGCGTTTACGAAGACCAATCTTTCTTTTATGTTGCCTACATCCTTCTACAAGAAATCTTCCATAAGAGAGCCCCATGCTCTTGCTAAATCATCCACTGTTACCGTAGGTTTGTGAAGTGAAGATCCACTAGCAAACTGAGGCCCTATTTTTCCAACCCGGGATGAAAGCCTCTTGATGGACGTGGTTTAGCGATGGTAATGGTAATGAACCATTCAACTGATATTGTGAACCCCCGATGTATCATGTCCCCTTCCCAGTAAATGTATCGTTTGCAGACTTGTTTCATGAGTAAGTGAGCAGTGGTGTTTGTGCCCCCCTTTCTCCAGGGGTTTGGCCCACCAAAGTTAACCTGTCTTCCTTTCCCTCCATCATAAATCCCCTATTTTTTTGTTGAGTTTTTTGATAATTTGTTTTTCCCACTCTTTATTTGTACCATCTTAGGGTAAATAAACAAAGCATAAATGAGAAACAAGGAAAGGGAAAAGAGGGAAAACACTGGTTGCACCTTATCTTGTCGGGTAGTGGCTTCTTGTTGACTGTTTAGATATTCGTCGAGACTTAGACTAAGACTGGGCCCCTCTCCCCACTAAAACGTCGTTGGGAGTGCCGCTTCTCATGGAAATCCATTCCCTATCCCCTGCGACTCCTATATCCTTATCACGGTGTTCCCTAGTCCCCCCTTGTTGCTCGCTGTTGCACTCCCAACAACTCTAGATTCTCCTAATTTTCTTTCCAAAACAGGAAGCACGTAATCTCGTTGTTGGTTGACCCTGCCCTGCCCCAGTGAGATCATAAAACAATGATGTTCTATCACATTTCTCAAAATAAGCGACCACACTTGAACTGTACACGACCATGATCTCAAAATGAGTGACCCCAACTATATCTGACAATGATGTTCTATAGACATTTAATCGACATTTAATGTGCCGACTAGATGCATATAGACAGTTCGATGTGAGAAGCCCTCACATTCCACTGTCTATATGCATTTCGCAGATGCATTAAATGCCTCACAGCAGCCTGGTGCATATTAAACGCTATGAAAAATCAATAACAACTTGGTGCATATTAATCGCCATGAAAAAACTAATAATGAAATCAAACTAAAAATTTATGGTTTTTTAGTCAATGCTTATTTACATAAAATATTATGCAATTTTACGTGGGTGGGAGTTCATTTGCTAGTATGCATTTGTATTTGAATGAATATTTTGAAGCTCTCATAGATAGTGAGTGGGATGAAGAATTAAGAATATGTATTTTCTCTTAGGAGTTATAAGATAAAGGGTCTTTTGTACCACAAACAAGGGATTGCATATACTCGATAGATGTGGTTTTAAAAATTTATTATTATTATTTTATTATTATTATTATTATAGAGAACTTGAGTGGGCCTAAAGATTAAGAACATGTGCTATCTTCATGGAGGTCACAAGTCCAAAGCCAACGAGAGGTAGGGTTGCTCATTGGCCCCTTGTGACAAGGCTCGAAGGGTAGGCAACCCCTAGGATAGAGGCTCACCCCAATGGGCTTCCGGACGTCTCAGCCCATATTGAGTAACAAGTTATTGGTATATCTATCTTGCCAAATGTTGGATATACCCTTGGGAAATTGTTATTCCCATGGTGAAATTTTTTTTATTATTATCTTTATTATTATAAAAGGCTCTTCTTCATATGTAATAGGATTTTTTAAATGTGGTTAATCCGTTGTGCATTGTTGGGATTATAATTGAATCATCAATGCCTTTTTAGTATAAAGATTTAGCACAAAACTATTTTTTTAACCAAAACATATAATGTTTTTAAATTAAAAGGAAAAGAGTAGCTTAGCCATGCAACAAAATTACATCAATGTTTTCCAACAAATTAATCCCAAAGTATTCCAAACCATCGGTTAGTTCTAAGTGTCAGTTTTTCTAATCTAATTGGTTTGATTAGGATCTTTATCTAAAAGAATAACAAGTACAACAAGATACACAATATAGAGTAGATACACAAGACACAAAGATTTTCACTGGGGAACCCATAAAGGAGAAAAACCTCACAAACTTTCTCAGAATAGTTCCATCACAAAGAATATATCACAAGATGATCAAACCCAATTAGAAGAAGTCTTCTGCAGCTATCTATCTCTCCTCCTTCTCTCTCTCTCTCTCCTCATGCAAACTTGAGTGAGTGAGTGTGTGTATAAATGAGGGAGGGCGCCTCCCTATTTATACCTTTTAAGTGATTGACCTAATACATGACTCCGACCGACCACTTACCCTCACAGGGTCGACTTCTTCTAGAGAGACTCCAAAAATACATTACATGATGTTACACAGGGGACTATTTCCTTGACTTACAATGGAGGTTGTACCTCAAGGTCCATACACAATTATGACATCCAAAAAAGACGTAAACACATCTCCGATGGGGGTACAACAACATATAGTGATAATATACATCATAATATATTTCGAAGTTACAAATACATCAACACTCCCTCTTAACTAGGAAGGTATTCTCTCTCTCTCTCTCCATAGTCATCAAGACATATGGTCTAGTCATCATCACAGAGTCATCATCATAGTTGCTACCATAGCCATCTTCTAGTCGATCGTCGAATGGTATTATCTGACATCAGAAGTTTCTACAGAGCCAACCCTTTTTCATGCTGGGAGTGGGCCTAGTCCTCATCCAGGTCTTCATCATATCCACGAGCAAGTCATCACATAGGTACATGACCATTATTTACATTGCCACTGCAATAACCTACGTCTCCTACCATCATCTTGTCGTATCCAAATAACCTCTTTCTCTTGCACAAAACAAAACAAAACACATAGAGCACACATAGCACAACCTAGATGCAGACCACCTGTGTTCTACCAACATAGGAGCACATCAAGATCTAACCTGCATCTACTACTATACGAGAATCTCCTATGAGCACACCAAGTGCATTACGACTCTCTATGGTCAACTTGCATTCCACCAACATAGGAGAACTTTCCATGTGCACACCAAGTGCCTTGTGACCTCATCGTCTCCAATATGCGAACACACACATACAAGGACTGATTAAAACCGAACAATCTGCATATCACACCAGGATCTTTCTGTTCAAGTCAACCTCTAGGACTTATTATATTCGAACAACCTACATCCAGGATCCTTTCCCTTCAGACAACCTTCCATGACTTATTACTTCTGAGAAACCTGCGTACCACACCATGACCCCTTTTACACTCCGGATAACCTACAGGAGTTATTACATCCAAGCAACCTGCGTACTACACCAGGACTCTCTATTTACGCTCAAATAATTTGTACCAGGACATATTACGTCCAAGGATAACCTGTGAGATTCACCAGCACTGATTACATCCGAGGACAACCTATAAGACTGATTGCATCCGAGCAACCTGCGTATTACACAAGGACTTTCTATTTACGCTTGGACAACCTATCTCATTTCCCATGTGATATCTCATGCATCTGCTTCTTCTGGTCTCTTGTCATCTTTTAGCATAAAAACACATCAGGATTGATTACATCCAAGGATAACCTGCGAGCTTCACAAGGACTGATTACATCCGAGGACAACCTACAGGACTGATTACGTCATCAAGGCAACTTGTATCTCTGACTAAGCTAGAACTCATCACTCCCTCTTTCAAGGGGTCTCATTCTGGATCACACCAATTATTTATTTAAAGTACTTGAACTTCACTTTGGCTAGATGCTTGGTTAATACATCAACTATTTGCTCGTCCGTTTCCATGTACTAGACATTTACTGCTCCTCTCTGCACCATATACCTAATATAGTGGAACTTGATCTCTATGTGCTTTGACTTGTCATGGAATATTGGGATCTCCAACAACTTCACGCAACTCTGATTATTGCAGAATATACGAGTCGCTTCTAACTGCAGATCAAACAAATCATACAGTAGCTTCTGCAACCATACTACATCACAACTAGCCGAGTAAGTGGCAACATACTTTGCCTCTGTTGTACTCAACACCATGGAAGATTGCTTCATGCTAAACCATGAGATCATACTAGATCCCAAACTAAAGTAGCAACCCGAGGTGTTATTCCTATCAGTGGCACTACCTTCCCAATCCGAATCAACATAGATGTGTAGGATAATATTCTGATTCACATCATACTTGAGACCATAATCCACTGTACCCTTTAGGTACCTCTATACATGCTTTGTAGCAACCAGGTGAACATGTCTTGGATCCGTCAGGAGCTAACTCAGGGTGTTCACATAAAAGAATATGTATAGTCTTGTATTTGTCATGTACTTCAATGAGCCAATCATCTGATGATACATCATGGCATCAACCGACTCTGATAAAGCATCACACAAAAGCTTCAAGTCTGATGCCATATGTATGGCTATCGCTTTGCAGTCCAACATTCTGAATCTCTTAAAAATCTCCACTGCATACTTCCTTGACCAAGGAAAATCCAATCTGCACTCTACCACACCTCCAGGCCTAAGAACTAGTGCATTATACTGTTACACCCAAAAATTATCTCAATGGTTGATCCCTTAAAGTCCATTGGCCAAATCACCTTTTGAGGAATTTTTCGCTCAATCCTAGGAAGCCTGACACACCTTGCCTCCTAGTACAGAGCATCAGATATTCCTAACGCCTCTTTTCGATTGACAAAGTGCATCGATGGCACTTGTGGCCTGGCCACAAGGAGCGCTGGTGCACTTAGCCCATTTGCAGAGAGCGTCAGCAGTCCAAAAAGGGAAAAAAAGATAAGATTAGAGAGCCTTCGAGGTGAAAGTTCTCGAGGAAGATGATCCTAATTACTTGGGATAGGTGGCACTCGATCTCCTAGCCCCCAGGGATCATTCCCTACCTTCCTCCCAAAAGATATCAACCCCTTTGGGCTAAGCTTTGGCCTATAAAAACAAGCTGCATGGAACATGTGAGGGAGAGACCAAGAGAGCATCTTCATGCTGCTGAAATTATAGCTGGTGTAGGAGGCAAGAAAGTGCCATTGTGAGTGTCGTTGTGAGTGAGGCTTGCATAAGTTTGTAGAATGTGTGTAAGAGTGATTTTTAAAGGATAGTGAGACTGAAGCTTCGGCGCCAAGGCTTCGGTTGTAGCTTCTTACTCTTTTATTATTATTAATGCAAACATGTTCTCCTTTTCCATAAATGATTTGTGTTAATATCAATTGTTTATTACTCAAGTTTCATTGACTATTAGTATAGTTATTTGGATTGTCTTGTTGCTTCCACCATTTGTCATGTTCTTCATAATCTTTGGATGTACATTTGACCGCAAAAGATCCGTAAGGAAAGGACAACCTCTGTCATTGAGGTAAGAAAAGATTAAACATTCAAGTAAATCAATTATCTCGGAGAAGGATGCATCGTTGTGGTTTTTTGTTCTAGATCTGCCCCATGCACGCTAGTGGAACAAACTATGTCTACAATGATTAAAATATTCCCGGTAAAAAAATTGGCGACCATACTGGGGAGAAGATCCAATCAAATCTGTGAATTTTTTATGTTGCTTTTGATTACAAGCTTATGAATTTTTTCTTACTCATTTAAATATTTAAGGTGAATAATCCACCTTACTGCACTCTCATTTTCCTTCTCTGGTTCGTGTTTTTACTTCCCAAAATTACAGTTTGATCCATATTGGGTTATCCTAAAGATTATTTGGATTTTTTGTTCTCCATATCCGCCGACGCGCCTGGGTGTGCTTGACAGAGCGTCAGACTCCTTTTGACGCCTCTTACCAACTATCATCTAGTGCCGCGGAATCCTCTTCTTCCCAGGCATTGTGCACTGCTGATGTTGTTTAGTATCATACAAGGAGCATCGACTCACACACAACTCCGGCCTTGTGTAACCCTTTAGAGTGTGCCGAGGTAGGTACTCAATGATCCATTTTAATTGATTTTGGGGGTGTTTTTAGCTTGATTTTTAAGTGAAATTAAGTGCATTTTTTAATTGTACATTATGTAGTATCTTTGAATTATTTTCTCTTTGCATTCAAAGAAGAGTTTATGTTTCTTGCATTGAATTTTGCATTTGTTTCTTTACTCCAAAACTCTTTCTCTTTTCTATGGATTGTATTCGTTGAGACTGGAAAATTTGCATTTCATTTTAGTGTGCATTTGTTGAGTTTGTATTGATTTCTCTTATCATGGTATTGTTGTTCGTTTCCTTAGATATATGTAGTAGAGGAAAATTGATCTTTCGTTTCCTTCGTAGTTCAAAGAGTGTTTTGTTTTGATATTCTTTATTAGATTTAAAAATGTTTGAAAATCAAAAACATTTTATTTTTGTTTTAGTTTATTTCAAAATTTTCTTTTGTTAAATCTTAATTTTATATAAAAGAAAAAAAAAGGATTTCAAGTTTCATAATCTGTAAAGACTCTTTGATTTAGGTTATTGATTGGAAATGTTATTTAGATCCTTTTCTTCCTAGAGATATTATTTTTCACTTTTGTTGGAAATATAGGAAATGAATTTCTAGTTTCAAGTTTGGGTGTATGTTATTCAATTTCTACATTTGGGGAATGAACCTCTTACTCTCTCATAAGTAGGGAATCCATTAAAAGAAAAAGTGAAAGATTTGCATCTCATCCTTGCATGGTTTCTAAGTCAGTCTTCACTCCATATTTCCACTTAATCATTTCAGATAAAATAAGCGCTAGTTAGGTTTAAATTCTTAGCAATAAGTGTGTGATAGGTTAGAATACGTGTTCCGACGTCTATAAATGTAGGAGTTGTCATTTGTTTCCTGCACTGCATCTCGGGGATCATGCAGTTCTTGCATGTACCAATCAGTATATCAAACTTATTTTCATGTACCCTTGAGGTATATCGAAAATTTCTTCATGTACTCGATAGTTTATCAAAAGGCCCCTTTCGAATGGTTGTGCATTAGACAACACTAACACAGATTTGAGCTCCCGCGTACCTCGTGTATATCGGGAGACAACATTAAGGATCCTGAAACCATCTGAGAAAAGCCCTTTGGTTGTCTTATCATCGCAATACATCGAGAACAACACTTAGGGAGATTAATACGCACGTACTGTCTAGGTAGTCGAGTATTCAGGAAAGGGTACTATCCCAATCCTACTTGTCGCATTTTACTGTTGGGCCCTGCGTTATATAGCAAGTTGTGATGGTTTGACATTCCTATGAAGATACTGACTTTTTATCCACTCCTTTCACATGTTTTCTTGTTGTTTTAGATTGAGTAGTGCTTGTTTCCTATGCATTTAAAAGTCTTAAAGAGAGAGGTAGTTTGGTTATGTACATCTGGATATGCCTTTGGGAATTACCAACCAAGAGACCCCTTCTCAAGGGGAACCTTTTGTTATTTCTTCACTTGGAAATGTTGGTCCTCCTCTCATGGCTACATTAATTCTTCCTAGATTAACTATAGGATTATATGTATGGTTGTTCTCCAATCCAGTTATCCCAAGTGTACTGATTGTTTCAAATCCTAACTATCCTTCACTAGAGCGTCAACATCATGTTGATCCTTCACCTTCTTTTCAAGATGGGTCTTCTTCCCTTTTTCCTTCTTTGTCTGTCGAAAGTTGTGATGCTAGTATCCAGGTGGATAAGAAGAAGAAGAAAAGGAATATTAAGAAGAAGAAAGACAAACAAACAACCAAATCTCAACCAATTGCTCCTCATAGTGTTGAGAGTGTTGATTTTCCCACAAAAACACCTTGGAATCCTAAGTTTCCTTGTAGGATTTGCAAGGGTGACCATCATTCTTAAGGTTTGTCATGGTCTGTCCCAAGTTTTAGAAATGTGGTCTGAGGTTTCCCAAAAACCCATGTCATCAGCCTTTAGTCATCATACTGATGATACCCCATCAACCAGTGACTCTGTGGTTAAGGGTCGAAAAGGAAAAGTAAGATATCCTTGCTTTCTATGTAAGGACATGCACCTTACTTACCTTTTTCATTGCATGGATGAAGCTTCAAAGTTATTGGAAGATATTATTGTTCCTCGAGAATGGCGTCCAACAAGTTATCGTAAGTTATCCCTTGACCTCCCATTGGTTGATAAAGTGGTCAATCCAGTTCCATCCTTGGTCAATCCCACTCTTTCTTTAGAGAGTGAAGAACAAGTAGTTCATCCCACTCTTCCTCTGGCGAATGAACTTAAATTGGTCGATTCGATGTCATCTCCACCTGATCCCACTCTTTTATTAGAGAGTGTTAAGACTAAAGTAGTCACATTGAAATAGTCTTCATCTCGCCCTTCTCTTATAGTTGAGAGTGTACCGAAACCTGCTGAAGTTTTCATAGTCCATTTGGATTGTTCTATGCAAGGGGAAATATTTTTTGATTCAACATGTAATGATTCAAGGTCTGATATTCATACCATATCACTAACTATTGCTTTAATTTAAATAAAATTTATGATATTACACTTGCAAACACTCATTAAATATTTGACTAGGGAATTAAGGTATTTTGCAGAGAAATTTGTATGTAAGGAAGCTGGTAGGGGAAAGAAACCAAAGGTAAGTTTTATAACAATGAATTCATTTCACCTAACACATTTATATCAGGGACCATTCAGGTTTCATAATCCTCTATGAGGAAACTTAATCCCCTGCTTCTGGGTCACCCAACCGTGAAACTAGGGAAATTTATTCATTCCTTTCGACCAGGGGCTTGGGGAAAATCACATAGGTGTTATAAGACCTTCATACATCATAAAATATGGTTTTGAACAATTCATAGCAGATCTGGATATGTCTGGAGAGTTTAGGAAAGAATTGGGGTTTTTAGGCAATTTTGGCCTAGGGAAGTCTTGTGCAATGGAGGCTCCCAAAACACTGTATGAACTCAATGAATTTCTGATATGGAAGTATGTATGGGTAGGTGGGTCTTTCAGTGACATACAACAACTTATAGAATCAAAAATTACTGAATATAACTCTCTGAATTGAAAGGACAACTAGACTAGTCAAATATAACTAGTAATCTAGCTAGGGTGTGTAAATAAGCTTAGAATTCATAACAGAATTGTATTAGACCTGATAAATTTATTTGAAATAAACTAATACATATTATTACAGAACATTAAACCATCTAAACTCATGCCCATGAACAAGGCTTAATTATAATTGCATTAGAATGCTTAAATCTCTCATTGTGATGACTTGTTAAGCAAAGATAATTTTAGGGGTGAATTTAGCCCAGTGGGCTATTTTTCCATGTTTTTCTCCCAAAAAATATTCTCCATTTTTCATTTTTTGAAGCCCTATTTCGCCCAATTTTGATGGGGTAAATTTTTTTCACCCTAAAAATTGCCAAATCATTATATAAACGATATAAAATCCTTGGAAATTAAAATACTTTTTTTGAAAAATATCGCCAATAATATTATAGTTGGCGTTTTAAGAATTGGTAATATTCGCCAACATTTATACACTTTTAAATAAGTATGGTTCCTTAAAATCATCCCTCTAGTTAAGCTTATACATGGAAATATGAGTATGCAAACTAAATGAACAGAGTCATTGCGACCTGAAAGAGATAAATAACAGTATTTATCAGCTGGTACACATCAGAAAGAAATGGATTAACTGACCATTACATCAGAGGACTCAAAATGATGGGTAGGAGGCCCAAATTTGGACATGAGAGAGACTAAGAGCATAGGTGAATCTTGGGATTCACTGGAGCTCGACTTTACTGAGATGGAGGCTGAAAAGGATGACTGATAAGACTTCATTGGCTGAACATTATGCGCTCCATACTTGAAAATAGAAGGGAATGGGAATGAAGGAGTGGGGAAAGGAAGGTTTGGGGCTCATCTCCCAAAGCTCTGAGGTGCATCACTTAGAAAAATATGCTCACATAACATCAATCAATTAATTCATCAACCACACTAGTAAATGGAGCTTTAATTATCATTTAATAGATCTCTGGGTGACCTGCTTAGCAAGTAGAGGCAATAGGTGACCTATGAGAGCAAGTCATCCTCATAGAATCTTAACCCTAGCCACATATTCGCCATCCTTCAGTAATTGGCAAGTAGGGACCCTTGTGAGTTGTTTCCCTATCCATGTCATTCATCAAGCTTGGAAAATGTTCCCTCCTTAGGCCCATAGTTGCTACTTTTTTCAATGGAATTTTTTCGTCCTTTCACGCTTTTATGCTTAGCCTCCAAAAAGGAAACTACACCCTCCTTAGTCAATTGTTTCCTTCTTTTCCCTATGAAATATTTTTCTGACTTTCCTTCTTTTGAGACTGAGTCTCAAAAAATAAACTGCACCCTCCTTCGTCAATTTTTTCCTACTGTTACTATGACAACTTTTGTCATAGCTTTTGGGCAGTTTCCCCTTTCTCTCTGACTGCTTTTGTCATAGAGTTTCCACTTTCTTAATATCCTCCCTTGGCAATTTGGCTTGCCAATTGTGCCTGACATGGCAAGCTCAATTCCACATGTTATTTGCACAATAAATCTTAATGATAAATAAAAATTAAATACATGCATCAATAATGGTTACTTAGCAAATTTTTCCCTAGGAAACGTAATTAATTCCTCTTAGTCCCCCCAGGTGTTTAGCATGGTCCACACTTTTGTTGGTACAAAATGTGGGTACATGACAATCCTCCCCTCCCAAATATTATTGTCCTTAAGCAGAAGCACTCCAGAGTGCTGCAAATTTGTCCACTATGTAGGAGAATTGGAGCATGAACTCATGTGCAAAAAAAAAACTGAATTGCTCCATCAAGCCAACATGTAAAGTTTCTTCCAAAAACAAGCAATGCCAGGGTCCCATTGCTTGCATTACACCCCCTTCAGTGAGAATTCCTTCCAACACAACTTATCAGACAAAAATATGCTTGGATCCCATTTCCTCAACTATAAGTATCCAAACATTGGTATCCATAATGAAAATTTATCATCACGGGAAATGATATTCATGATGTGAGAATCGTACCACTGCATTGAAAATTGGAAATTCTCAAAGCAAAATTGGAAATCTGTGTGATTTCCCCACCCAACATAAGTTTCCTTATGTGCTTGATGCACATCAACATTGAATCTCACAATTATGTTTCTGCAATGACATGGGTGTGAGTACCATGTACCAAGACAATTTTGGAACCATAGATGCCCGTGTTGCTCACAGAAGATGTAGGATGTGTCTTTTGAAAATTCCATGGTGTAAGCAAAAGGTATTCCCTCCAAGGTGCATGGCTCCAATAAGTACCTACCCATTCCTGCCATAGATGAACAACTCCTCCAACTGTCAGATTCAAAATCTGAAGGAAAACTGGATGATGATCCGAATCCCCACCACATCCTACCCATTGTCTAAAATGGAGCTCTAAATACATAAGATCAGTAGATACAAGTAGTCTATCCAGTCTCTTATGGATATTTTCACAACCTACTCTTCTATTTGACCAAGTAGGCACTAAAACACTCAAATCAATATCCACCAGACCAAATCCATCCATCTTCGAGGAGAAATAATCAGACAGATTATCCACTCTAGCCCTATTTCCCCAAATCTTTGAAAAACCTAGGGAGTAGTTCAAATCCCCACCTAAAATCAGATTAGAACACTTGAGGCATTCCACATAAAAAAGTTTATTCCAATACCTTTCCCTTTCCACATAAGGACCATACACATTGACAAAACACAAAGTCTCTTTAAGTTAAATGGAGTAAAGGGAGGCACATAAACCATATTCCACCGCCCACATTTTTAACAACTGGAAATGTCGAGTCCTCCAGCCCAAAAGTAGACCACAATATTTTCCTTTGGCATCCACCGAAACAAATACCCACCCTAAAAGGAAAGAATCCAACTCACCAACAAGAATTTCCCATCAACCATACTTTCTTGAAGAAATAAAACATAAATGAGATAATCATCAATGAGCCTTCAAACCGCTAGTTTTTTGGCCAAAATAGCTAACCCCCTACAATTGAGATTCGTCACGATCATGATAAGACCCTAGAAAGGGGAAACACTACTCTAAGTGCCCTAGATTTTTTATCAGACAAACAAACATGATCCACAATAGAAGCGAGGTCCTGAGGCCCCTAGCAAGATGAAATACCAGGTAGACATCTAACACCATTTTTTATTCCCAAAGTATCAACAGAAACCTTGGTGCTAGACCTAAGGAAATAACTTGCATCCTTAGTAGAAAAAGATTTGACAGGTGATACAAACCCTAACCCCCCCAAGCACGAATAAGACGGAATGAACTTGTAGGAGGAAACGGGATCCGAAAAATAATCATATGAATTCTTCAAAACCCTATTTAGAAGATTAGAACCCTTCGTAGAATCCAAAAAAGAGGACAAACAAAGTGGTTTAAGAGCATCCAAATCTAAAACCTGCAAATCAGAATCTAACCCTAAACCATCCAAAAAAGGGACCTCAGAAGAAGATACCTCCAATACAGCACTCAATGAAATATAAGGTGTAAACTCAGTCATCACTACATCCTTCTTGACCCTCCATTTAGTTTTAGCCTTTAAAACAAAACCATGCTTAAAATTCTTTTTAAATGAAAGTCTGGACTGAGAAATCACATGCCCATAGCCATGACACCTATTACAGCGGAAGGGGACCCCTATATAATCCAAAGGCTGATTGAAAACAAAATATCCTCCCTTAATCATTAAATCAGCAACTAAACCACTATGCAAATTTAAAAGAACCAGAACCTTCCCTAGAAAACAAACTCCTGACGTACGAAAGGATAAGTCCGCCTCCAAAAAGGTCCCCAGGGAATTACCCACTAGTTTGAAGAAGTCTAACGACTAGAATTCGAACGGAAGGTTTGGCAGTTTAACCCATATCGGCATAGAGTCATACCTTTCAATACGTGGGTCAAACAAGGGCGCCAAGAATTCGATAGAATCGTGGCCACATCCAAATCATAATGGAATTTAAAAGCAATCCAACCCTGCGGAAGCACGTAAACCTTAGGGCAGGAGGTAACAACCTCCTTCCATGTTTCAGAAACCCATTTTTTAACACCAGCTGGACTAACTTTATGGCCCCCAAACTGACCCACCAAAGTAAGGGCATTCGTTAGAGCAATATCATTCATAGCAACGTCCTCACCAACTACCAACATTAAAGGAATGCTAGTCTTGCGGATAACATGTTTCGGTCTCTGCGAACGACCGCAAAGAATTATCCCAGTGCCTTCGGGATTTGATGGCCGAGCGAAGAGAGCCCACCAGGAACAGTACACCCCTCCACCCATGGATGTTGAATACTATGCAAAGAAACCGCACTAGGAGCATACCCTAAGAAAATATGCAATGTCAAAACCTCCATTGGCAACTCAACCGACAGAAAACCATCACCACCAACACCCGTCGGCTCTAAACCTCAACGGAACGAATCCCCTCGCCAAGATAAGAAACATGTAATGCCAGACCTGTTGGTTTATCCCACAATACTAAGAGGGGGGGAGAATCAATATTGTTAGTTTTTACTTTAAAATACACAAAATAAACAATCAACACAAATTTTATCATGGAAACCTCAAAAGAGAAAACCACCAACACAAACTCATTAATAAGATGAATTTACAAAATTGTTTATCTGCTACAATAGAAAGGATGTATATACACCCTATATTTTTCCTACAACTATATACTAGGATGCTACAACACCCCTATAGTTTTCTTCCTGCTTCAACAGACAAAGATGCTACGACACCCTATTCTCCAACTACGACTGGAAGGAGGCTACGACCCCCTGCAAACCTATGGCCTGCCCTAGCACCACCCTGCCACCCTAGAATCATGTTCTTATTCTTTTAGAAGAGTTGAAAAACTATTCACTTTGGACTCTATCAGACTTACTAACAGAGACACTTTATTCTTTACACATTCATTCAATAAATACATTTTACCTATTACCTACCAACACATCTCTCCATAGTTGCATTCCTTCGTTTTGGGTCATGACTATTTACTTACAGACATACCTCTTCATCATTTACCTGCTCAATTCTCACATCATTTCATCATTAAGTTTTAGCAATGCACTGTTTCGTTCTTCTCACAGCTCAAAGCCATGTTTATTGTTTTTTGGTGCTTCCGTAATATTCTTCACTAGATACAATCCGGACCTTTCATGTACTCTAAAAAACTCCTCTTGAAATTGTATTTCCACACCAAGTTGTTGTTCAATGATTCCTTGCCATTGATCTTCATTGGGCTTCTCCATGAGCGTCAATCTTCAGCTTGCCAGATCCGAGATGTAACATTTCCCAAAATCATGTCTCGACTTTCCATAAACTTCTTTCCACACTTAATTTTTTGAACCGTTGATCTTGTTTTAATGGAACTAACTTAAGCCGATCGATCTCTCCATATTGTGGGATGCGGGATATGGAATGTAACATTTCCCAAAATCGTATCTCAACTTTTCGCAATATTCTTTCTGCAACTTCTCTTCTGCACCATTGATCTCTTTTGGCGGAACTAATCTTAGCCATCCAATCTTGATCCTTTGTGGAACCTCATCCTCCAGCCTATCTTTTACGGAACTGATCCTCAGTCATTGGATCTCGTGCGGGATGCTTCCTAATCGTCGATTTCAGATCGAATTCAAATCTTACCATGACTTTGCGGAAATCCTCTGCGACTGTTTCTAACAGTTTTTTCATTCATTCTGCATCTCTACTTCTACTCGACCTATGTTCTTTGTTTTATTAAACCATTGTTTACATCATATTGTCGACATTATCTTGGAAGTCTTCAGATCAGTCATTCATGTTGTCTTATCATCCATGTCCATCTCATTCATCTCACATGTGTCATGCCACATTCTCAACTATGCCATGTCGTTCCATTACTACCTTCCATCATATCCACTGATTATTCCTTTCTCATTCATGAACACCTTGACATCAATGACAACTATATATTCAACAATATCCCCTTTGGCATTGATGGCAACCTCTAATCATTATCCCCCTTTGACAACAATGACAAAGGAACCTTTCTGTCTGACAACTCCCCCTATCATCATTTCTCCCCTTGAGATTGATCTTTCCCCTCTTAGTACCTTTGTAAAAGAATTACTCCCATTTTCTGTCCAAGATGCTCAAAGGCTTCCTTAGGTAGTGGTTTGGTGAAAATGCCAGTAATATGTTCTTTTGTGTCAATGTATTCTAAATTGATAGCTTTTTGAGATACCTGTTCTCTTAGATAGTGATACTTGATTGGTATATGTTTTGTCTTAGAATGCATGATAGGATTTTTATACATATTTATAGCACTAGTGTTCAGTTGATCACTATTGGATGTTCATATTTTACAAGTAGATCTTCTGGGGTTTGTCTCATCCAAATCACCTGAGTGCAACATGAGGTGGCAACAATATATTTCGCTTCTGCTATAGAGAGTGAAATAGAGGATTGTTTTTTACTTGACCATGATACTAAATAATTTCCCAGAAAAAATGATGCTTCACTAGTACTTTTTCGATCGTCAACAGTTCCTGCCCAATCTGCATCAGTAAATGCCTTCAAGGTTAAGTTTTGTCCTTTCGGATACCATAAACCATACTCCATAGTACCTTTTAGATATTTGAAAATCCTTTTTACTGCTGTTACATGTGTTTAATTGGGAGCTGACTGGAATCTAGCCACCAATCCAACAACTTGCATCACATCTGGTCTTGTGGCTGTCACATATAGCAGACTGCCAATCATGGATCTAAACATGGTATGATCTACTTCCATAGATTCATCATCCTTACTTAACTTGCAACCAACGACCATAGGAGTGCCAACATGTTTGGAATCTTCCATTCTAAAGTTTTTCAACATATATTTGATATACTTAGTTTGAGAGAAGAAAATGCCTTCATCTGTTTGGTAGACTTGCAATCCCAAGAAGAATGTCAATTCACCCAACATTGACATTTCAAATTCTTTCTTCATTTTAGAGGCAAAGTCTACACTTAGGATTTGAATATTTCTTCCAAAAATGATATCATCCACATAGACAACAACAATGATCATATTTTTATCTTCGATTTTTAGGTAAATATAAATTTTAGTTACTCCTCTTTTAAAACCTTGATGTTTCAAGTAACTATCTATTCTTGAAAACCATGCTCTTTGAGCTTGTTTGAGACCATATAGTGCCTTTTTCAGTTTACAAACATAATCTTTGTTTCCAGACAAGAGAAACTCTTTAGGTTGTTCAATATACACTTCTTCTAGTTTTCCATTCAGGAATGCATACTTGACATCCATTTGATGTACTTTGAAGTTTTTATGGCATGACAGTGCTAAAAACATTCTGATTGCTTCAAGTTGAGCTACAGGAGCATAATTTTATTCAAAATCAATACCTTCCACTTGGGCATACCCCTTACAAACCAGTCTTGCTTTGTTCCTTATTACTTGTCCATCTTTATTGAACTTGTTTTTGAAAATCCATTTGGTTCCTATAATATTCTTATCTTTAGGTCTTGGGACAAGTTCCTAGGTCTCATTTTTCTCAATCTGATCTAGTTCTTCATTCATGGATTTAACCCATTCATCACTTTTGTTGGCTTCTATAAAGTTCTTAGTCTCTACTATTGAGAGTAGGGCTTGTTCCACATTTGGTAGTTGTCTTCTTGTTTTGCTTCCAGCATTTTTATCACCCATGATCTGTGACTCCGAATGATCTTTTAGCACCCTTCTAGAAGGATTTTTAGTGTCAGGTCTAGGGAAGTCTTTATCATCACCCTGTGTATCTTCCTTATCTTTGTCTTCATCTTCGTTATGAATGTTCTCGTCCTCTTGCAAATCTTTTATTTCACCATCACATGTATTTTCAACACTGTCAATTTTTTTCTCTTTCCTTGGTTTTATATCATCTACTTTCACATCAACACTTTTGTACAATTTTATGTAATATTTTATTGTAAAACCTATATTCATTTTTGGTGGATGAGTATCCTAAAAAGATTCCATCATCAGTCCTAGAGTCAAACTTTCCAAGGTCATCCTCGTTTCTTTTGATGTAACAGTTACTGCCAAACACTTTAAAATATTTGACTGAGGTTGGTCTTCCATATCACAATTCATAAGGGGTCTTATCCTTATTCACTCTAATTTGTCCTTTGTTAAGTGTGTAGATAGCTGTGTATACAACTTCTCTCCAAAATGAATATGACAGTTTTTCTTGATTGAGCATAGTTCTGGCAGCTTCTTGGACTGTTCTGTTTTTCCTTTCAACAACTCCATTCTGCTGAGGAGTTTTTGCAAATGAAAATTGCCTCTTAATTCCATGAACTTCACAGAACTCATTGAATTCATTTGAAGTAAATTCTCCCCCGTTATCTGATCTAAGACACTTGATTTTCATGCTAGACTCATTTTCGGCCATTGCCTTGAATATTTTAATTTTTTCAAAGGCTTCTGATTTTTCCTTGAGAAATGCCACCTAGGTCATCCTTGTGTAATCATCAATGAGTAACATGAAATACTGATCTCCCTACAGACTTTTAGTTTTGGTTGGTCCATAAATATTTGTGTGTATTATTTCCAAAGGGTGTGAGGTCATATGTTCTTTTCTTTTAAAACTGGCTCTGGTTTGTTTCCCATGTTCACAATGTCTGCACACAAAGTTTAGAGGAACTATAATTTTAGGTAGATCTCTTACAGCTTCCTTCGTACTTATTTTGGCAATATTGTCAAAACTTAAAAGTCCCAACCTTTTGTGCCATAACCAACTTTCATCTACCATACTTAAGTAACCTTGGTTTTCATTTTCCAATATGTATACATTGTTTGTATTTCTCATAGAAATGCCAACAACCTTTCCTGATTTCTTGTTCTTGATTTCACATTTTTCTGAGTCGAAGATGTAAATGTGTCCTTGGTCGCATGTTTGACTTACACTAAGAAGATTAGGCTTGAGGTTTTCAACTAGCAAAACATTTTCTGCTTTGATCCTACTGTTGACAACAGATGTTCCTTTGCTGATTATTTTGGAGGATACGATGTCTCCAAAAGTGAATTTTCCCTTATTATCTTTTAGTGTTATGAATTTCTTGGGTCACTAGTCATAAGCTTTGAACAACCACTGTCCAAGTGCCATACGTTTTGGCTTTCAGTCGGACATAAGGCAATCATGGAAGTTTCCTTTTCTTCCTTTTCTTCCTTTTCTCTCCAATATCTTTCTTGTTTAGTGTTCTGAGATTTGATTGCAACAATATTTCTTGTAGGGGTCTTCAGCTTACAATATCTTGCCATATGGCCATGGTTATTATACTTATAACATTCTATGTCATATTTTTGGAGTAATGTAAAAATATTCTTATTTCCCTTCGACTTATTACTTGATGACTTCTTCTTGTATTCATAAACCCTTCTTTCAGTTCTACAGTTTAAGGCTTAGGACTAAAATTATTGCAAGTAAAGTAGTGACCTAAAAATATCCGTAGATATCTATTTGGTCTCTTGGGTTCTATATTATTTCTATTTTTTATCTTGAGAAATTAAGTCAGCTTTATTGCTTCTTTCCTTTTTAGTTGGAGTCTTTAGTACTTCAGTATAGCTTTTCTTAATTCCTTTTTGATTTGTGACAGGAAAAATCTCTGGCTTCTTTTCTTTAACGAACCCCAAACCAGACCTATCACTTGATGGTATTTGGCTACTCAGAATGTCATCTAGAATACTTGAGCTATTCTCAAACTTTGATTTGATAGATCCTTCATCAAGCTTTCTCTTGAATTGCATGATTTATTCTGCAAGATTTTCAGACTCATGTGTTCTTCTTTTGAGTTGTAGGTTTAGGTCCTCCTCAACCTTTTTGGCATCTAAGAGTTGAGCTTCCAACTGACTAATGATAAGATCTGATTGTAGGTTCTTTTTCCTACATTTCTCAAGTTATTCAAGGGCGCTAACAAGTTCAGCTCTTAGATCTACTTCTCCTTCTACGTGTGAGTCACTATTTGAAGCTTGAGCATCTAGACCCATAAATAAAACTTCAGTTTCTTCAGCTTTGCTTCCATATGAATCTTCACTGTCTTCCATGGTGTAAACAATTTTCTTTTTCCCATAGGGTTTTTTCTTGTTTCCTGGTTTACCCATTTTGAAATTTGAAGTTTCTTTTTCTTCATTCTCATCTTATTTAGTATAGGTGCATTTAGAGGCACAATGTCCAATCCTTCCACAATTAAAACACTTTAAAGGTAACATCCCCTTGTACTTTCCAGTCCATCTCTCAAGTTTATTAATGAAAAGGGCTTCCTTATCATTTAGGTTTTCTGATTGATTTTTTATGGAAGCTTTAAAAGTTGCCTCTTTTCTTGAAGATCCATTTTGTCCTGTTCCCATCTCATACGCAGTGAGAATTCCATGTAACTCATCCATTGTTACCTTTTTAACGTCATCTCATTCTTCTAAGGTGGATACATTTGGGTCATATCTCATTGGTAATGTTCTTAGTACCTTGCTTACCACTTATTTTTCTTTTAATTTTCCTCCAGGGCCTCTGACCGCATTAACAACTTCATCTACTCGAAGAAGGTATTCCCTAACATTCTCTTCTTCTTTCATTTTAAGACTTTCAAATTGACCTCTATATGTTTGAAGTTTGGATTCTTTGACCTTAGATTCTCCTTCATAGATAATCTTCAATTTGTCCCAAGCTTGTATGGAAGATGTGCATTACATAACTTTAGTAAATACCGAGTTTGTTAAGCCACTTAGGATTGCATTTAAGTCTTTGGAATTGCATTCATATTCACCTATTTCAATTGTGCCAGTAGGGTATTGGTTGCCTATATTACGTTCCTTTTATGTTGTTGCCCAAACCTTCCATCCAAGGGACATCGGATAACACCTCATTTTTACACTCCAATAAGCATAATTTTCTCTGGTAAATAGTGGAGGTTTGTTGGTGGCCAATCCTTCTTGCTGATCCATTGTGGTTTTTGGATGGGATCTTCACTTCCAGTGGTTAAGCTATTGTGAAGGAACCTGCTCTGATACCAATTGTTGGTTTATCCCACAATATTGAGAGGGGGGTGGGGCGTGAATCAATATTGTTAGTTTTTACTTTAAAATACACAAAATAAACAATCAACACAAATTTTATCGTGGAAACCTCAAAAGAGAAAACCACCAACACAAACTCATTAATAAGATGAATTTACAAAATTGTTTATCTGCTGCAACAGAAAGGATGTAGATACACCCTAGATTTTTCCTACAAATACAAACTGGGATGCTACAACACCCCTATGGTTTTCTGCCTGCTTCAATAGATGAGGATGCTACGACACCCTGTTCTCCAGCTACGATTGGAAGGAGGCTACAACCCCCTGCAAACATGTGGCGTGCCCTAGCACCACCCTGCCACCCTAGACTAATGTTCTCAGTCTCTTAGAACAGTTGAAAAACTATTCACTTTGGACTCTATCAGACTTACTAACAAAGACACTTTATTCTTTACACATTCATTCAATAAATACCTTTTACCTATTACCTACCAACGCATCTCTCCATAGCTATGTTCCTTAATTTTGGATAATGACTGTTTACTTACAGACATACCTCTTCATCATCTACCCGTTCAACCGTCACATCATTTCATCATTAACTTTTAGCAAATGCATTGTTTCATTCTTCTCACAGCTCAAAGTTCATTTCCACAGCCCTGTTTGTTGTTTTCTGGTTCTTCCATAATCTTCTTCACAAGATACAATCCGAACCGTTGATCTACAAAAAAAATTTCCTCTTGAAATCGTATTTCCGCACCAAGTTTCTATTTCAATGATTCCTCGCCGTTGATCTTCATTGTGCTTCTCCATGAGCGTTGATCTTCAGATTGCGGGATGCGGGATGTGGGATGCAACATTTCCCAAGATCATGTCTCGAATTTCTGCAAACTTCTTTCTGCACTTCATTTTTCGAATCCTTGATCTTGTTTTAGCGGAAATAACTTCACCCGACTGATCTCTCCATATTGCGGGATGTGTGATGCAGAATGTAACATTTCCCAAATTTGTATCTCGACTTTTCGCAAGACTCTTTCCGTAACTTCTCTTCTGCACCATCGATCTCTTTTGGCAGAACTAATCTTAGCCATCCAGTCTTGATTGTTTACAGAACTTCATCCTCTCGCCTGTCTTTGTTGGAGTCATTTACCGAACATGCACACTTAATTTGGTCAATTTTGCCTTGTTAAACCACTATCCTAAGTTTAATTAACTTAATCAACATCAAATGAGCACACTATGACATCAACATGAGCACACCCATGCCCTCCTTCAGTCAAGGAGGCCAACTAAGCCTTCTCCTTCATTCGGGGAGGCTAACTAGGATTCCTCCTTCAAACAGGGAGCCATTCTGGGGTGATCTGAGTGTCATAAATGCACCTAATTGCTAACTGATTGTTACAATCAGTTAATCCAAGTGGTGAAGGTGCCTCCATTCATTTATTTGATTATTTTTATTATTATTTATGAACTGGAGACAACTAGGGTGCCTACAACCACTTCTGATGACCAGTTTGACTTCAGTTAACCTCATCGGGGTTCATTGGAGTTAATGATATGCTAACACTTGTTGATTGGCATGCATTGACATGTGTCTGAGCTACTTTCAGTTAGACTCAGTCATCCATTGCAATCTAATACAGTTAGGACTCAGTTGAGTCAATCATGGCTTGATCGGTGGGTTAACTAGGTGTGTTTACTATGGCTGACATTCAGTTAAGATACACCCATTCATTAAATTTGAATGACCTCCTTGGGAATTCAAGTTGTCTTGGAATTCATGCATCTTGCATGATCATTGTATTGTATTACTCATTCTTTATTGATTATATAGAGTTGCTACTCCAATTGCAGCACCATTATGCCATTTTCATGCTTAATTGTCTGAAATCTCTTATGAGACTGTGTTTTAGTCCCTAGATTACTATGATAGATTAATATGGTATCAGAGCTCACGACGGGACGGAGCTCGGATCTCTCAAAAACATGGTTTTTGACAGATCTGGCATGAAAAATTGAGCAAAAGCTCAAAACTCCAGCACTGCACCAAAAGCAAAGGCTTACCACTTAATACCCCAAGTAAGGGAATTGTTGATCAAGCTTGCTTGATCAATTATGTTGGGTGTGATGAATTCCTAAAATGTGCAGGCTGTCCGATCTTATGGTGCCCCTTTTGTTGTGATTTTCAAGTTTTAACAGGTGAAAATCCTTTGCTACAACAGTTTGAGATGGCTTCTTCCGTCGAACTCTTGACTCTGTTCAATTTCCATTCATGGAAAGGAGATATGGAGATCCAGCTACGTGCCGAAGGACTCTACTGGGTCACTATGGACACTGAAGAAGAGCCTACTCATGTGATAGACAAAGCTAGATACTTGAACAAGAAATATGAAGCATTCGGTTTCTTGTGTCTCTCTATTTCCAAGGATCTTCTTTTCCACCTCTCGGGATTGAAGACTCCAAAGGAAATTTGGGACCAATTGGACACCCTGTATGGAAAACGGGATGATTTGAGATTTTATCAGCTTGAAAATGAGTTGATGTCTCTCCAACCTTCGAATTTCAAGACCTTAAATGATTTTTTCATAAAGTTCAAGCACATTGTCTTACTGTTGAAGCAGTGTAAGGTGGAGAAGGAGGATGATCAGCTCATCCTCACCATTCTTTCCAAACTTGGAGCTGATTATTCTATGTTTGTCTCTACATTCCGTGCGGGGAAGCTCACAACCCATGGATGGAATATGTCTTCACTCAATGCCTTCATTGAGTCCCTAACAAGTGAACATGATAAGCTTGTCCAGATGGGGATCATCAAATCCTCCAATGATCAATCCCTCTATGCTTCGGGGCCCAAATATCTAAAGGGTAAAGGAAAGTAGTAGAAGAACACAAAAACCAAATTTGAAGCTCCTAAGCCTAAAGTTCAAAACCAGCAGCAAGAAGAGCCTTCCAGCTTGAAGAAGAACAAAAACAAAGGGCATCATGGAAAGGAAAAAGTCAAGTGTTCATACTGCGAGAAGGGATTCCACCCTGAACATGCCTTCATGAAAAAGAAACTTGATGAAGCTACTTCTCTTCTTGAGAAAAATCACATCAATCTTCCGGAAAGTTTTCAGAGGAGAGATCAGCAAGATCGGGAACCACAACATGAAAGAGGTCATGCTCTCATGGAAAGCACTTCAAAGTCCAATGCTCTTTTGATAGATTCTGGAGCTTCGAATCACATGATGTCTGAAAGAGAATCCTTCTCATCTTTGGAGACCGGCAAAACCATTCCCATCCACTTGGGATATGACTCCACAATCATATCCGAAGGAAAAGGTACTGTAAATATTGAGCATGGTTATTTTTCCAATGTTCTCTTGCATAAAAACTCCTAAGTGTTGATCAAATGAAACATATGGGAGTTCCCAAGAGAGTCTCCTTTATCCCAGATGATGTAGAGATCATAGAACTTGCATCGGGAAAACTTGTAGCTAAAGGCCTTGCAAGCCAGCATGCAAAAGCCTACGAGTTCTCCCATTTTGTGGTGGATGCAAAGCCCACCACATTGCTAAATCATGGAAATGAGGTTAGTAGAATATGGCATGATAGGTTCGACCACCTGAATTTCAAGTACTTGCATAAATTACAGAATAATTCCATGGTTGAAGGCCTCCCGGTCATAAAAGCTACCACCGGAATTTGCAAGGGTTGTGTTGTTGGAAAGCACCCTGAGCATAAGTTTGATCGGGGGAAGGCAAGCCGAGCATCATGCATATTGGGGATGATACATTGTGATATATAAAAACCCATGCCTACCACATCCATGAATGTATTAAGGTACGTTCTCACTTTCATTGATGACTTTTCCAAATACAGATGGGTCCTTTTTATCAAAAAAAAAGTCAGAAGTCTTGGAAAAATTCACTGATTTGAAGGCACTAATTGAGAATGCATCTAGAAAAAAGATCAAGATTTTGAGATCTGATAATGGCAAGGAATATATCAGTAATGATTTGTTGCATATATGTTCCCAAAGTGGTATTCATATCCAACATACAGTTCCCTACACTCCCCAACAGAACAGTGTAGCGGAGAGAAAGAATCGGTCTCTCAAGGAGATGTCCACCTGCATGCTGGAATAAAAGAAGTTGGCTGCATATTTGTGGGCTGAAGCCATGAATTCTGCATCATACATTCAGAACAGAGTTCCACACTCATCCATGAAAGGGAATACCTCTTTCGAATCCTACTTCGAACACAAGCCGGATGTGTCGAATCTCAGGGTGTTTGGGTCCACTACATGGGCCCGAATTCCGCATGATAAAAGGAGGGATTTGCAACCGAAAATCATTGAATTTATGTTCATTGTATATCTTGATGAATCTAAAGGTTTCAAGCTGCTGGATATTAGAACAAAACATATCATCATTGAAAGAAGTGTCATGTTCGATGAGCCTCTTTAGGAGGTAGAACTAGTGAAGGAGAAAATTGTTGAATTTCCTTCCTATTCTACTGAATATTTGGATGATGGAATTGGGGGTGATGACCCTGATTTGGATCCTCTGATTTCTAATATTACTGAACAAAAAACATCAGATGCTAAATCAGAACCTGAAGTACAAAATCATCTCCCAACTTGGGCTAGACATACACTCTCCTCCGTAGGTGAAAACATTGGAAATCCGAATGATCCAAGGAGAACACAGTCTGATTTCCAAAGAGCAGGTATTGCGCTCTCTTGTCCTGATTATTTGCTGTATGAATATTGTTATTTAATGAAAATTTCATATCCTAATTCTTACTACCATGCTCGAAAGGATCCGAGATGGCAAGCTGCCATGGACGAAGAGATGAATTCTCTTCAGAAAAACACTACTTGGGAGCTAGTTTCTCTTCCTTTGGGGAGGAAATTGGTTCAATGCAAGTGGGAGTTTTGGACTAAGGTTGCTGCTGATGGAAAAACCTGAAAATATAAGTCAATGCTGGTAGAAAAAGGTTTCTCCCAGTTCCAAGGTGTGGACTACCATGAGACTTTTGCACCAGTTGTAAAAATGGACTCCATCCACCTAGTATTGGCGATTTCTGCATCTAAGCACTGGGAAGTGCATCATATGGATGTTAAGTCTGCCTTTCTACATGGAGATATTCATGAGGAGATATACATGAAGTAGCCCAAGGGCTACATTTCTGATCCATATTTGTTTTACAAACTAAAGAATTCACTATACGGGTTAAAACAAGCCCCAAGAGAGTGGTATTCCAAGATGGATGCCTTCCTTCTCTCGCAAAACTTCCAAAGGTGTAAATCAGATCCGAATGTGTATATAAAGCAGTATGATGGTCATTTTATTATTATTTTTTTATATTTTTATGAATTAATGATTATAGGTATCACATTTTAATCTATTTCAGTCATAAAAACCGCCCTCCACAATGCATTTGAAATGAGCGATTTGGGGCCCTTGAAACAATTTCTGGGGCTCGAAATTGAGCAAAATATTGATGGGATAATGGTCACTCAGTACAAATACATATCAAACCTGTTAGTTAATTTTAACATGGCTGAATTTAATGCTGCTCCATTCCCTTTCCTTTCAGGTATCATCCTTGAAGAAGGAAAAAGCACACCTCCCATGGACCGCACTATTTATCGACAGCTGATTTGTAGCTTGCTTTACTTGACTCATTCTCGGCCTGATATATGTTATGCCATGAATGTTGTGTCAAGATACATGCAGCAGCCTCATGATATTCATTGGAAGGAAGCCAAGAGGATCCTACAGTATATTCAGGGAACCAGGAACTACGACATTCACTATGTTGCAGACTCCAAGCTAGAGCTGGTTGGTTACACATATTCTGAGTGGGAGGGTGATTCTATTGATTGAAATTCTACTTCTAGATATGTATTCATGTTTTTTGGTGGCCCCATTTTCTGTTCTAGCAAAAAGCAAGCCTCCATAACATTGTCTTTAGTAGAGCTCAAGTACCGAGGAGCGATGAATGCTTGCATCCAAGTTGTTTGGTTGCAAGGCATTCTTTTAGAGTTTGATCTTGGTAGTACTTTGTCCACTGTCCTATTTTGTGACAATAAAAGTGCTATTAAGATATCCACAGATCCAGTTACCAGGCAAAGGACCAAGCATGTAGAGATACACATGCACTATAGCAGGGAATTGGTGCATGACAGGACCATCATTCTGCAATACTGCCCTATTGATGAGTATATTGCAAACATCTTCACCAACACATTTTCAGAAAAGAAGTTCACTTGCCTCCGTTCACTGTCGGGGGTGAGTTCATTAGAGTGATCAGACTACTTTCAGTGTTCATCTTAAGGGGGGGTTTCCCACTCGGTTTTCCCTCTTTCCTCACTTAGATTTATTTTTTAGCATTGTTTGAGTTACATTATTATACAAGGTGACCCATGGCCTTTGTTGCTGGGGCCCTATCATTTCATGCTTTTTTTTCTCCTCCTGAGTATAGCTTAAGGGGGGGTGTTGGATTCATTTACCCAACATGCACACTTAATTTGGTCAATTTGTCCTTGTTAAACCACTATCCTAAGTTTAATTGACTTAATTGGCATCAGATGAGCACACTATGACATCAAAATGAGCACACCCACGCCCTCCTTCAGTCAAGGAGGCCAACTAAGCCTTCTCCTTCATTCAGGGAGGCTAACTGGGCTTCCTCCTTCAAACAGAGAGCCATTCTGGGGTGATTTGAGTGTCATAAGTGCACCTAATTGCTAACTGATTGTTACAATCAGTTAATCCAAGTGGTGAAGGTGCCTCCATTCATTTATTTGATTATTTTTATTATTATTTATGAACTTGAGATAACTAGGGCGCCTCCAACCACTTCTGATGACCAGTTTGACTTAAGTTAACCTCATCGGGGTTCATTGGAGTTAATGATGCGCTATCACTTGTTGATTAGCATGCAGTGACATGTGTCTGAGCTACTTTTAGTTAGACTCAGTCATCCATTGCACTCCAAAATAGTTAGGACTCAGTTGAGTCAATCATGGCTTGATCAATGGGTTAACTAGGTGTGTTTACTGTGGCTGACATTTAGTTAAGCTACACCCATTCATTCAATTCGAATGACCTCCTTAGGAATTCCAATTGTCTTGGAATTCATGCATCTTGCATGATAATTGTATTGTATTACTCATTCTTTATTGATTATATAGAGCTGCTACTCCAATTCTAGCACCATTATGCTATTTTCATGCTTAATTGTCTGAAATCTCTTATGAGACTGTGTTTTAGTCCCTAGATTACTGTGATAGATTAATATTCTTTTGCGCAACTGATCCTCAACCATTGGATCTTATGTGGGATGCTTCCTAACCGTCGATTTTAGATCAAATTCGGATCTTACCATGACTTTGAGGAAATCCTCTACGATTGTTTCTAACAGTTTTGTCATTCATACTGCATCTCTACTTCTACTCGACTTTTGTTCTTTGTTTTATTAAACCATTGTTTACATCATACTGTCGACACTGTCTTGGAAGTCTTCAGATCGGTCGTTCATGTTGTCTTATCATCCATGTCCATCTCATTCATCTCACATGTGCCATGCCACATTCTCAACTATGACATGCCATGCCATTACTACCTTCCATCATATCCACTGGTTATTCCTTTGTCATTCATGAACACCTTGACATCAATGACAACTATATAATAAACAACACCATCCCCCAACTCCATAGGGAATTCCAAATCATGCTTTTCATACTCTTCATCAGAAGAACGAACCTCTCGACACACATGCGTAGCTAATACAGGTGAAACCCTAGAAAAACCCCCACTTGAAGGTTTAAAATCCCGACGGCCTTTGGAAGGTGTATGAGCTAGGACCTTAATGTCTCAAAGAGACATTCAAGAACTTGGCGATGAAAGGTGAGCCCAAGTGTAAAGGGAACCCTAGATGCAAAACCCAAGAATTATGTTATGTAAACCTAGACGCAACCTTCAACCCGATCGCATAAGAGGAAGTATATATATCTCCTCAACAATCATTACCTACTCACTATAACTCCTCAACAAACTTTCACATTTATTTTCCTTTCTCAAACACCACTCCAAGAACAAGACCATCTTGAGCAAGGGGAACCTTTATCACTATAATCGACTTACACCACATAAGAGAGTGTGACTAGCCCTCATAGCTTGGTTTAGATTTGGAGTATTGATTTGTTGTTTATGATGGATTTACGCTATAACACGCCTCCTTCCAAGGATTGAATGCCACCTTGACCTTAGGTATGGAGTTAAAACTTCGTAAAGTTAATTAAATTAATCCAAAGAACATTCTTCTCGTAGCAACTTTAAAGAGGATTTTTTTTTTTCAAATAAAGTTTGGAAAATTATTGTTTTCCACAATGTATGAAAATTTATTGTTTCAAACACTTTTTTGTTTCAAGTTTTTATTTTTATTTTTTTAATACGTTGGTTAGGCTAGAAAAAACAATGTAAATAACAATAACATATTAATGATTATCATAATTATTAATGATCATTTAAATTAGTTTTATTTTTATTATTTTTATTATTTTTATTAAAGCTTTAAAAAATAAAAATTAATTGCTTTTTTTTATAATTTTTTTTATATAAAATTTAAGAAAATAATTTTTAAACCATCATAGTTTGTATAATTTTGATGAAACTAAAAGGTTAGAAAAAACAATTCATTCTAATAGAGTATTTTTAACTCACAAACATGACAATATTTCAAAGATGTTCATGAGAGTTTGTTATATTTTAGAAATATATGTTGTAATTAAAGTAAACGTATATCTTTGATGTTTTAGATTAGGGTTGATTAATTTCTTATAACATTCTAGTTTTCTCTTATCCTTGATTTTTTATAAGATCACGTTGTATCATTATTTTATAAAATGGTCCCTTTCTTGAATCTCCAATGATTTATCCAACATTTGGATATTTGAGCCAACCTAGTTTTAAGCCGTTTTGAGTGTGAAGTTTGAAACAATCATGTTGTTTATATTATTATTGTACATTGACCACATAGGCATAACCATATTCTTAATGGGCAAAAGGCTCACTTGTACCAGGAGATAAATAAGGTGTATTGCATTTAATTTTGAGATTATAAGTTATAAAATACTTTTCTATTTGGTTTATCTTTCTCCACGTTCCTCTAAATATGTTTCATTGTCAAACTTCACATAAGCTAAAGAGTCTCAAATAGAAGTTTTTTCTTATCCAAGAACCAAAAGTCCATTGATTTACATATATTTTCCATAATAAACTTTCCACCCTTTATCTAATATTTTATCAATACTATAATTATAGTTGAAATCTTTAGAGTGTGTTGGAGTATTGATTCCTACCTTTCAAAACTCCAACACACTAAAAATCCTGAAGATTACTTTGACAATATTCCATATCATGATAAAATTATTTTGACAATATTCCATATCATGCTTATGGGTTCACTTTGACCTTTGTTATTGATGGAAATAAGAACCACTGAGCAAAACATCATTTACTGATATTCTTATGCATTTTGGTTTAAAGAAATAATAACTACCCACAAGAGGTAGCAAATGAGCATTAATTGTATATATTTCAGATTATACCTTCCATTGTACACTAGCGCTATCAATCTGCAAACAACCAGAAGCCGTATCTTGTTGCAGCAAGTCATTGAAGGAAATATTAAAGAAGCCATTGAAATAATCAACTCCATCTATCAAACATAGCCCTACTTTATTTCTCAACCCTAGTTGATGTATCTTCTCGTCAAGCAATAAGCACCCCACAACATAGTGTTTAATGCTGCTGCAGGGCTTTAAGTACCATCAACCCTCCGTGCTAAACTATATTTCACAATCCTAGTTATTAATATATCTTTTCAATTGGCCTATATATCTAGTGTCAGCTTGATCACATTAATGTTATGTACCCTCAGCCTATCTGTCTGTAGGTTGATTACATTAACCTTGTGTACCCTAATTGCCTAATTGCCTAGGACTCTGGGAGTGACTGTTGAAAACTCTAATTTATGTTAGTTATCCTATTTTACCTGTGTTGAAAACTTTAAATTAATTTAGTTATCTTATTCTACAGGTTAGTTATGTATTAGGTACTAAATGTGTACCATTGTATACTATTAATTAATGGAGCAAATTTGTGAACCTTTATTTTTACATTTGTATTTGCTCCATTTTTTTTTATGATTTAACAAAGACTACACTACTCTAATGTGAAAACCAGAAATGTTATAACAGGTAAAATAAAATGATTTTTTGAATGAATATATATAGGCTGGTGCAAGCTAATGCTGGTCACTTATGATGCGTTCGTTGCAATGGACTTCTGGAAAAACAGAAATCTGAACGTCAAAAATCAATATTACAGGTACCTACACAACTTTTTGGAATATGGCGTAAGAATATGAAACATGGACAATCAGATTACCTTCCGGAATATATAACTTTTATTTATGGAAACGAAGTATAAATCCCCAAAAATGAGGTTCTTCTAAGGTTGGTATGTTATTTTTTTCCCAAAAAATAATGAATATGTTTGCGTTGGTCCACTCGTTTTGTATGCAAATGGCAGAATTTTGTGAAAACAATTATATAGAGTTGTAGATAATAGGTGTGTCTAGTGCAGCATTATTTTTCCATATTTAGTTATGTTATAATTTTTTTTTTCAAATTAAGGAAGTAAGTGACTCCCTAAAATGACAAGGTCGAGCGTTGGTCCACCACATCTTGGTCTTAACATAGTCAATGAACGATATATTTTTTAGGATGTAGGTCTTTGTGTCTTCTTGTGTGGGTTCTTTTTCATTTTCTAAATAGGTGAGCCAATCAAAAGTTATAGCCGAAGAAAAATGCCTACCTTTTCTGTTAGATTGACGTTAGTCCATTTAAAATTAAATAAAAAATAGAAAATAATAATAGATTTAAATAAAAATTACATATTCAGAATCTACAGATAGAGTTACACAAGTGTGTGAATTTTCATTAGCAGTGGACAAGAGTGGCATATGCAAGATCATGCATGAAATAGGAGAAGTGGTACAAAACATGTTTTATTTTATAAGACAATTCAAACCACTTGGTTTGGCAACCCGAACCTAAAACCAAAGCAACCAAGTCATCCACCACTTAGGTTGAAAAAAAGGTGCCCGCCAAAATTCTAAATTTAAATCACGCGTGAGCGTAGTTTTAAACGTAACGCGCATGCACTAAAAGTGTGCTTGTGCTTCTAAGTGCATACGCGTTAAAGATGCGTGCGTGCATCTGTCAAGTTAAAACTTTGTTTTGATTTTATTTTCAAGCATTTGCAATGGAATGATGATGATGAACAATGATGATGCTGAGGAGGAGGATGATGACAATGATGATGATGAGGATGATGACTATGATGATGATGATGATGATGATGGCGATGACAATGATGATGAACAATGATGGTGATGATGATGATGATCACGATGACTATGACTATGATGACGATGATTATGATGATGATGATGATGATGATGATGATGATGATTACGATGATAAGGATGATGATGTTGATGATGACGATGATGATGATGATGACCATGATGATGATGATTATGATGATGATTACGATGATGAGGATGATGATGTTGATGATGATGATGATGATGATGACCATGATGATGATGACCGTGACGATGATGATGAACAATGATGACGACGATGAGGATGGCTATGATGATGATGATGACGACGACGATGACGATGACGACGATGATGATTATCATGAATAGTATGACTATGATGACGATGATTATGATGATGATTACGATGATGAGGATGATGATGACTATGATGGTGATGATGATGATGATGATGATGATGATGAGGATGATGACAATGATGATGATGAGGATGATGACTATGATGATGATGTTGAGGATGAGGATGATGATGATGATGAGGAGGAGGATGATGACTATGATGATGAGGATAAGGATGATGATGATGATGATGATGATGACGACAATTACCATGAACAATGATGGTGATGATGATGATGACAATGATGAGGATGAGGATGATGACTATGATGATGATGATGACGATGAAGATGACGATGACGATGATGAGGATGAGGATGACGATGGTGATGATGATGATGATGATGAGGATGACGATGATGATGATGACGACAATGATGAGGAACAATGATGATGATGATGATGATAGGTTTAGTTGAAACTTTGCTTTGATTTTATTTTCAAGCATTTTCAATGGAATGATGATGATGACCATGACGATGTTGATGAACAATGATGATGTTGACGAGGAGGATGATGACAATGATGATGAGGAGGAGGATGATGATGACGATGACCATGAATATTGATGGTGATGATGATGATGAGGATGATGACAATGATGAGGATGAGGATGATGATGATGAGGATGAGGATGAGGATGATGACGACGACGATGGTGATGATGATGATGATGATGATGATGAGGATGATGATGACGACGACAATGATGAGGAACAATGATGATGATGATGATGATAGGTTTAGTTGAAACTTTGCTTTGATTTTATTTTCAAGCATTTTCAATGGAATGATGATGATGACCATGACGATGTTGATGAACAATGATGATGTTGACGAGGAGGATGATGACAATGATGATGAGGAGGAGGATGATGATGACGATGACCATGAATATTGATGGTGATGATGATGATGAGGATGATGACAATGATGAGGATGAGGATGATGATGATGAGGATGAGGATGAGGATGATGACGACGACGATGGTGATGATGATGATGATGATGATGATGAGGATGATGATGACGACGACAATGATGAGGAACAATGATGATGATGATGATGATAGGTTTAGTTGAAACTTTGCTTTGATTTTATTTTCAAGCATTTTCAATGGAATGATGATGATGACCATGACAATGATGATGAACAATGATGATGTTGATGAGGAGGAGGATGACAATGGTGATGATGAGGATGATGACTATGATGATGATGATG
>LPNX010551232.1:29761-39761 GCA_001517045.1 Pseudotsuga menziesii | reverse complement strand
TGTGTGGCCATCAGTGTAATGAGTGTTTATATGTGTATTAAAGATTTCGACGATTTTCAAGTTTTAGTAATGAGATTTCACCCGTTTTCAAGATTTAGTAATCAGTATTTATAGTAAGCCATTTGATACTCCATATAGCGTGGCCCCTCTGACATCACATCTATAAAATTTGAAAGACAAAGGCTTTTGTAGAGTCCACAGAGCTCGATGTTTTCTTCTTTCTTGATAGCAACTATCAATTTCAATTACTCATGGAACTTGCGTCCAGGATTTTGACATGTCAGCTTGCACAAGCACTCTATGCATTTTTTGTAGTACACAATTGACGACTTATTAACAGAGCTTTATCTATCCCGTTATTTATATATAACAAACAACCATTCCAAATTTGATTCGAGGATGATGAAAATGATGATGATGAGGATGACGACTATGATGATGAGGATGAGGATGACATGATGATGACTATGATGATGATTATGATGGTGATGATGGTCAGTGTTGGATGACTCCCTTACCCTCCACTAGCCATAAGTAAGGAGCCTGAGACCTCATAATGGCACCCATGGACCTAAGAAGAAAGTAGCGGTGAAGACTATATTGTAAAAATACTTGTACATGTGTGAATACCAAGACATGTTGAAGAACGTTAGTTATGCAGGATGCGAGATGTAACATTTCCCAAAATCATGTCTCGACTTTCCACAAACTTATTTCCACACTTCATTTTTCGAACCGTTGATTTTGTTTTAACAGAACTAACTTCAGCCGGCCGATCTCTCCAGATTTTGGGATGCGGGATGTAGAATGTGACATTTTCCAAAATCGTATCTCGAATTTCCGCAACTTCTCTTCCACACCATCGATCTCTTTTGGTGTAACTAATATTAGCCGTCCAATATTGATCTTTTGCAGAACTTCATCCACTTGTTTGTCTTTTACGGAACTGATCCTCAACCATTGGATCTCGTGTGGGATCCTTCCTAAACATCAATTTCAGATCGAATTAGAATCTTACCATGAATTTGCGTAAATCCTCTGCGACTGTTTCTAATAGTTTTGTCATTCATACTGCATCTCTACTTCTACTCGACTTATGTTCTTTGTTTTATTAAACCATTGTTTACATCATCATGTCGCACTGTCTTGGAAGTATTTAGATCAGTCATTCATGTTGTCTTATCATCCATGTCCATCTCATTCATCTCACATGTGTCATGCCACATTCTCAACTGTGCCATGCCATGCAATTACTACCTTCCATCATATCCACTAGTTATTACTTTGTCATTCGTGAACACCTTGACATCAATGACAACTATATACTCAACAATCTCCCCCTTTGGCATTGATGGAAACCTCTAATCATTCTCCCCCTTTGACAACAATGACAAAGGAACCTTTATGTTTGATAGCTCCCCCTGTCAAAATTTCTCCCTCTGAGATTGAGCTTTCTCCTCTTAATGCCTTTGTAACAGAATTACTCCCATTTTCTATCTAAGACGCTCAAAGGCTTCCTTAGGTAGTAGTTTGGTGAAAATGCCAGCAATCTGTTCTTTTGTGTCAATGTATTCTAATTTGACAGCTTTTTGAGATACTTGTTCTCTTAGATAGTGATACTTGATTGGTATATGTTTTGTCTTAGAATGCATGATAGGATTTTTAGACATATTTATAGCACTAGTGTTCAGTTGATCACTATTGGATGTTCATATTTTACAAGTAGATATTCTATGGTTTGTCTCATCCAAATAACTTGAGTGCAACATGAGGCGGTAACATTATATTTTGATTCTTCTGTAGAAAGTGAAATGGAGGATTGTTTTTTACTTGACCTTGATACTAAACAATTTCCCAGAAAAAATGATGCTCCACTAGTACTTTTTTGATCGTCAACAGTTCCTGCCCAGTCTGCATCAGTAAATGCCTTCAAGGTAAAGTCTTGTCCTTTCGGATACAATAAACCATACTCCATAATACCTTTTAGATATTTGAAAATCCGTTTAATTGTTGTTACATGTGTTTCTTTGGGAGCTGACTGGAATCTAGCCACCAATCCAACAACTTGCATCACATCTAGTCTTGTGGCTGTCAATATAGTTGATTGCCAATCATGGATCTAAACATGGTATGATCTACTTCCACAGATTCATCATCCTTACTTAACTTGAAACCAATGACCATAGGAGTACCAACATGTTTGGAATCTTCCATTTTAAACTTTTTCAACATATCTTTGATGTACTTAGTTTGAGAGATGAAAATTCCTTCGTTTGTTTGGTAGAATTGCAATCCCAAGAAGAATGTCAATTCACCCAACATTGACATGAATTGACATTTCGAATTCTTTCTTCATTTCAGAGGAAAATTCTACACTTATGATTTGAAGATTGCTTACAAAAATGATATCATCCACATAGACAACAACAATGATCATATTTTTATCTTCGATTTTTAGGTAAAGATTAATTTCAGTGACTCCTCTTTTAAAACCTTGATGTTTCAAGTAACTATATAGTCTTGAAAACCATGCTCTTGGAGCTTGTTTGATACCATAGAGTGCCTTTTTTCAGTTTACAAACATAATCTTTGTTTCTAGACAAGAGAAACCCTTTAGGTTGTTCAATATACACTTCTTCTTCTAGTTTTCCATTTAGGAATGCAGACTTGACATCCATTTGATTTACTTTGAACTTTTTATGGCATGATAGTGCTAAAAACATTCTGATTGCTTCAAGTTGAGCTACAGGAGCATAAGTTTCTTCAAAATCAATACCTTCCACTTGGGCATACCCCTTACAAACCAGTGTTGCTTTGTTCCTTATTACTTTTCCATCTTGATTGAACTTGTTTTTGAAAATCCATTTGGTTCCTACAATATTCTTATCTTTAGGTCTTGGGACAAGTTCCCAGGTCTCATTTTTCTCAATTTGATCTATTTCTTCATTCATGGCTTTGACCCATTCATCACTTTTGTTGGCTTCTGTAAATTTCTTGGGCTCTACTATTGAGAGTAGGGCTTGTTCCACATTTGGTAGTTGTCTTCTTGTTTTGACTCCAACATTTTTATCACCCATGATCTGTGACTCCGGATGATCTTTTAGTACCCTTCTAGAAGGAGTTTTAGTGTAAGGTCTAGGGAATTCTTCATCATCTTCCTGTGTATCTTCCTTCTCTTTGTCTTTGTCTTCATTATAAATGTTCTCGTCCTCTTGCAAATCTTTTATTTCATCCTCACATGTTTTTTCAATGCTGTCAATTTTTTCTCTTTCCTTGGTTTATATCATCTACTTTCACATCATCACTTTCTACAATTTTATGTAACCTTTTATTGTAACACCTGTATGCCTTTTTGGTGGATGAGTATCCTAAAAATATTCCATCATTAGTCCTGGAGTCAAACTTTCCAAGGTCGTCCTCGTTTCTTTTGATGTAATAGTACTGCCAAACAATTTAAAATATTTGACTAAGGCTGGTCTTCCATATCACAATTCGTAAGGGGTCTTATCCTTATTCACTCTAAGTTGTGCTCTGTTAAGTGTGTAGACAACTGTGTATAGAGCTTCTCTCCAAAATGAATCTGACAGTTTTTCTTCATTGAACATAGTTCTGACAGCTTCTTGGACTATTATATTTTTCCTTTCAACAACTCCACTCTGTTGAGGAGTTTTTGCAACTGAAATTTGCCTCTTAATTCCATGTCCTTCACAGAACTCATTGAATTCATTTGAAGTAAATTCTCCCCCATTATCTGATCTAAGACACTTGATTTTCATGCTAGACTCATTTTCAGCCATTGCCTTGAAGATTTTAATTTTTTCAAAGGCTTCTGATTTTTCCTTGAGAAATGCCACCCAGGTCATCCTTGTGTAATCATCAATGAGTAACATGAAATACTGATCTCCCTGCAGAATTTTAGATTTGGTTGGTCCACAAATATTTGTGTGTATTATTTCCAAAGGGTGTGAGGTCATATGTTGTTTTATTTTAAAACTAGCTATGGTTTGTTTCCCATGTTGACAATGTTTGCACACAAAGTTTAGAGGAACTATAATTTTAGGTAGATCTCTTACATCTTCCTTCGCATTTATTTTGGAAAGATTTTCAAAACTTAAATGTCCCAACCTTTTGTGCCATAACCAACTTTCATCTACCATACTTAAGTAACCTTGGTTTTTATTTTCCAATATGTATACATTGTTTGTATTTCTCAAAGCAATGCCAACAACCTTTCCTGATTTCTTGTTCTTGATTTCATATTTTTCTGAGTCGAAGATGCAAATGTGTCCTTGGTCGCATGTTTGACTTACACTAAGAAGATTAGGCTTGAGGTTTTCAACTAGCAAAACATTTTCTGCCTTGATCCTGCTGTTGACAACAAATTTTACTTTGCCAATTATTTTGGAGGACACGTTGTGTCCAAAAGTCACTTTTCCCTTATTATCTTTTAGTGTTATGAATTTGCTTGGGTCACCAGTCATATGTTTTGAACAACCACTATCCAAGTGCCATAAGTTTTGGATTTGGGTCACACATAAGGAAATCATGGAAGTTTCATTTTCTTCCTTTTCTCTCCAATATCTTTCTTGTTTGGTGTTTTGAGATTTGATTTCAACAATATTTCTTGTAGGGGTCTTCAGCTTACAATATCTTACCATATGTCCATGGTTATTACACTTATAAAATTCTATGTCATATTTTTGGAGTAATGTAAAAATATTCTTATTTCCCTTCGACTTATTACTTGATGACTTCTTCTTGTATTCAGAAACCCTTCTTTCAGTTCTGCAGTTTAAGGTTTTAGGACCAAAATTATTACAAGCAAATAAATGGCCTAAAAAGATCTATAGATATCTATTTGGTGTCTTGGGTTCTATATTATTTCTATTTTTATCTTGAGAAATTAAGTTAGCTTTATTTCTTCTTTCCTTTTTAGGTAGAGTGTTTACTACTTCAGCATAGCTTTTCTTACTTCCTTCTTGTTTTGTGAAAGGAAAAATCTCTGGCATCTTTTCTTAAACAAACCAGAAACCATACCTATCACCTGATGGTATTTGGATACTCATAATTTCATCTAGAATCCTTGAGCTATTCTCAAACTTTTATTTGATAGATCCTTCATCAAGCCTTCTCTTGAATTGCATGATTTATTCTGCAAGCTTTTCAGACTCTTGTATTCTTCTTTAGAGTTGTAGGTTTAGGTCCTCCTCAACCTTTTTGGCATCTAAGAGTTGAGATTCCAACTAATTAATGATAAGATTTGATTTTCATTTCTTTTTCCTAAATTTCTGTAGTTCTTCAAGGGTGCTAACAAGTTCAACTCTTAGATCTACTTCTTCTACGTCTGAGTCACTATTTGAATCTTGAGCATCTAGATGCATAAATAAAACTTTAGTTTCTTCAACTTCACTTCCATATGAATCTTCACTGTCTTCCATGGTGTAAAAAAGTTTCTTTTTCCCTAGGGTTTTTTCTTGTTTCTTGGTTTACCCATTTTGAAATTTGAAGTTTCTTTTTCTTCATTGTCATCTTGTTTAGTATAGGTGCATTTAGAGGCAAAATGTCTAATCCTTCCACAATTAAAACACTTTAAAGGTAACTTCCCCTTGTACTTTCTAGTCCCTCTGTCAAGTTTATTAATGAAAAGGGTTTCCTCATCATTTGGGTTTTCTAATTGATTTTTTATGGAATATTTAAAAGCTACCTCTTTTCTTGAAGATCCATTTTGTCTTGTTCCCATCTCATACACAGTGAGAATTCCATGTAACTCATCCATTGTCACCTTTTAAAGGTCATCTTGTTCTTCTAAGGTGGATACATTTGGGTCATATCTCATTGGTAATGTTCTTAGTACCTTGCTTACCACTTCTTTTTCTTTTAATTTTCCTCCAGGGCCTCTGATCGCATTAACAACTTCATCTACTCGAAGAAGGTATTCCCTAACATTCTCTTCTTCTTTCATTTTAAGACTTTCAAATTGAGTTCTATATGTTCGAAGTTTGGGTTCTTTGACCTTAGATTCTCCTTCTTAGATAATCTTCAATTTGTACCAAGCTTGTTTGGTAGATGTGCATTGCATAGCTTTAGTAAATACCGAGTTTGTTAAACCACTTAGGATTGCGTTTAAGGCTTTGGCATTATCTTCATATTCACCTATTTCAACTGTGTCCGTAGGGTATTGGTTTCCTATATTAAATTCCTTTTCTATTGCTTCCCAAACCTTCCATCCCAAGGGCATCAGATGACACCTCATTCTTACACTCTAGTGAGCATAATTTTCTTTGGTAAATAGTGGAGGTTTGTTGGTGGCCAATCCTTCTTGTTGATCCATTGTTGTTTTTGGATGGATCTTCACTTCCAGTCGTTAAGTTGTTGTGAAGGAACCTTCTCTGATACCAATTTTTGGTTTATCCCACAATACTGAGAGGGGGGGTGAATCAATATTGTCAGTTTTTACTTTAAAATACACAAAATAAACAATCAACACAAATTTTATCGTGGAAACCTAAAAGGAGCAAACCACCAACACAAACTCATTAATAAGATGAATTTACAAAATTGTTTATCTGCTGTAGCAAAAAGGATGTAGATACACCCTAGATTTTTCCTGCAACTACAGGCTAGGATTCTACAACATCACTATGGTTTTATGCCTGCTTCAACAAACAAGGATGCTACGACATCCTGTTCTCCAGCTATGACTGAAAGGAGGCTACGACCCCTGCAGACCTGTGGTGTGCCATAGAACCACCCTACCACCCTAGACTGATGTTCTCAGTCTTTTAGAACAGTTGAAAAACTATTCACTTTGGACTCTATCCGACTTACTAACAGAGACACTTTATTCTTTACACATTCATTCAATAAATACCTTTTACCTATTACCTACATACACATCTCTTCATAGCTGTGTTCCTTCATTTTGGATCATGACTGTTTACTTACAGATGTACCTCTTCATCATCTACCCGTTAAACCGTCGCATCATTTCATCGTTAAGTTTCAGCAATTGAATTGTTTCATTCTTCTCACATCTCAGAGTTCATTTCCGTAGCCCTGTTTATCATTTTATGGTGCTTCTGTAATCTTCTTCACTAGATACAATCCGGAATGTTGATCTTATGCCCGAATATTTTCGGACCGTTGATCTACTTTAAAAATTTCTTCTTGAAATCGTATTTGCACACCAAGTTTCTATTTCAAGGATTCCTCACCATTGATCTTCATCGTTATTCTCCATGAGCGTCAATCTTTAGATTGCGGGATGCGGGATGTAACATTTCCCAAAATCATGTCTCAACTTTTCGCAAACTTCTTTTCGCACTTCATTTTCCGAACCGTTGATCTTGTTTTAGCGGAACTAACTTCAGCCGACCGATCTCTCTAGATTGGAGGATGCGGTGTGCAGAATGTAACATTTCCCAAAATCGTATCTTGACTTTCCATAAGATTCTTTCCGTAACTTCTCTTCCGCGTCGTCGATCTCTTTTGGCAGAACTAATATTAGCCGTCCAATATTGATCTTTTGCGTAACTTCATCCTCCCACCGGTATTTTGCGGAACTGATCCTCATCCATTGGATCTCGTGCAGGATGCTTCCTAACCGTCGATTTCAGATCGAATTCATATCTTACCATGACTTTGTGAAAATCCTCTGCGACTGTTTCTAATAGTTTTTTCATTCATACTACATCTGTACTTCTAGTCAACTTTTGTTCTTTGTTTTATTAAGCCATTTTTTACATCATACTATCAACACTATCTTGGAAGTATTCAGATCAGTCATACATGTTGTCTTATCATCCATGTCCATCTCATTCATATCACATGTGTCATGCCACATTCTCAACTATGCCATGCCATGCCATTACTACCTTCCATTATGTCCACTGGTTATTCCTTTGTCATTTGTGAACACCTTTACATCAATGACAACTATATATTGAACAAGACTATCCCCAACTCCATAGGGAATGCCAAATCATGCTGTTCAGACTCTTCATTAGAAGAAAGAACCTCTTGACACACAGGCATAGCTAATACAGATGAAACCCTAGAAAACCCCCGCTCGAAGGTTTAAAAGCCCACCGGCCTTTGGAAGGTGTACGAGCCAGGACCTTAATGTCTCGAAGAGACATTCCGGAACGTGGCGATGAAAGGTGAGCCCAGGTGTAAAGGGAACCCTAGACGCAAAACCCAAGAATTACGTTCTGTAAATTTATTGTTTCAAGTTTTTTTTTTTTAATACGTTGGTTAGGCCAGAAAAAACAATGTAAATAACAATAACATATTAATGATTATCATAATTATTAATGATCATTTAAATCAATTTTATTTTTATTAAAGCTTTAAAAAATAAAAAATTAATTGTTTTTTTATAATTTTATTTAAATAAAATTTAAGAAACTAATTTTTAAACCATCATAGTTTGTACAATTTTGATGAAACTAAAAGGTTAGAAAAAACAATTCATTCTAATAGAGTATTTTTAACTCACAAACATGGCAATCTTTCAAAGATGTTCATAAGAGTTTGTTATATTTTAGAAATATATTTTGTAATTAAAGTAAACATATATCTTTGATGTTTTAGATTAGGGTTGATTAATTTCTTGTAACATTATAGTTTTCTCTTATCCTTGATTTTTTACAAGATCACAGTGTATCATTATTTTACAAAATGATCCCTTTCTTGAATCTCCAATGATTTATCCAACATTTGGATCTTTGAGCCAACCTAGTTTTAAGCCGTTTTGAGTGTGAAGTTTGAAACAATCATGTTGTTTATATTATTATTGTACATTGACCACATAGGCATAACCATATTCTTAATAGGAAAAAGACTCACTTGTACGAGGAGATAAATAAGGTGTATTGCAATTAATTTTGAGATTATAAGTTATAAAATACTCTTCTATTTGGTTTATCTTTCTCTATGTTCCTCTAAATATGTTTCATTGTCAAACTTCACATAAGCTAAAGAGTCTCAAATAGAAGTTTCTTCTTATCCAAGAACCAAAAGTCCATTGATTTACATATATTTTCCATAATAAACTTTCCACTTTTTATCTAATATTTTATCAATACTATAATTATAGTTGAAATATTTAGAGTGTGTTGGAGTATTGATACCTACCTTTCAAAACTCCAACACACTAAAAATCCTGAAAATCCTGAAGATTTCTTTGACAATATTCCATATCAATCTTCCATATCATGATAAAATTATTTTGACAATATTCCATATCATGCTTATGGGTTCGCTTTGACCTTTGTTATTGATGGAAATAAAAACCACTGAGCAAAACATCATTTACTGATATTCTTATACATTTTGGTTTAAAGAAATAATAACTACCCACAAGAGGTAGCAAATGAGCATTAATTGATATATATTTCGGATTATACCTTCCATTGTACACTAGCGCTATCAGTCTGCAAACAACCACAAGTTGTATCTTGTTGCAGCAAGTCATTGAAGGAAATATTAAAGAAGCTGTTGAAATCATCAACTCCATCTATCAAACATAGCCCTACTTTATTTCTCAACCCTAGTTGATGTATCTTTTCAGTAAGCAATAAGCACCCCGCAACAGAGTGTTTAATGCTACTGCAGGGCTTTAAGTACCATCAACCCTCCGTGCTAAACTATATTTCTCAATCCTAGTTATTAATGTATCTTTTCAATTGGCCTATCTATCTAGTATTAGCTTAATCACATTAACGTTATGTACCCTCAACCTATCTATCTGTAGGTTGATTACATTAACCTTGTGTACCCTAATTGCCTAATTGCCTGGGACTCTGGGAGTGACTGTTGAAAACTCTAATTTATGATAGTTATCTTATTTTACCTGTGTTGAAAACTTTAAATTAATTTATTTATCTTATTCTACAGGTCAGTTATGTATTAGGTATTAAATGTGTACCACTGTATACTATTAATTAATGGAGCAAATTTGTGAACCTTTATTTTTACATTCGTATTTGCTCCATTTTTT
>LPNX010551232.1:14761-24761 GCA_001517045.1 Pseudotsuga menziesii | reverse complement strand
TGTGATGGTTGTTCATCGATGTCTGCAAATGTACGGTTTGTAGAATAGAACAGATCATTTGGTACTAGAAATATTCAAACAAGTGTGTGGCCATCAATGTAATGAGTGTTTATATGTGTATTAAATATTTTGACGGTTTTCAAGATTTAATAATGAGATTTCATCCATTTTCAAGATTTAGTAATCAATATTTATAGTAAGCCATTTGATACTCCATACAACGTGGCCCTCCAACATCACATCTATAAAATTTGAAAGATAAAGGATTTTGTTGAGTCCACAGAGTTCGATGCTTTCTTCTTTCTTGATAGTAGATGTCAATGCCAATTACTCATGGAACTCGCGTCCAAGATTTTGACGTGTCAGCTCGCACAAGCACTCTCTACATTTTTCTCAATACACGATTGATGACTTATTAATAGAGCTTTATCTATCCCGTTATTTATATATAACAATAAACCATTCCAAGTTTGATTCGAGGATGATGAAAATGATGATGATGAGGATGACGACTATGATGATGATGATGAGGATGACTATGATGACAATGATTATGATGATGATTAAAATGATGATGACTATGATGATGATTATGATGGTGATGATGGTCAGTGTTGGATGCCTCCCTTACCCTCCACTAGCCATAGGTAAGGAGCCTAAGACCGCATAATGGCACCCATGGGCCTAAGAAGAAAGTAGTGGTGAAGACTATATTGTAAAAATACTTGTACATGTGTGAATACCAAGATGTTGTTGAAGCACGTTAGTTATTAAATGTGATAAACGCTAGTGAGTAAATGCTATAAATGTTAGGTAAGAGTACGCGCGTGTCTCATTGTGCGTATGCGTTAACGTGTGCACTATTATACACGCGTGCATGTTATCAAATACGTGTGCACACACCTGTTACTAGTTAAAAGAAATAGAGATCTGGATTCTTGAGATTGCTACCAATTTTCACAAGTTTTCAACAATTGTTCGTGCGTTTTGTGCTCCTAAACTCTGCAATTTGGCTCACACTCAATCATCACTCTTTGATCTATTGGATAGAAGATCACTCTTGGAATCTAACAATCATATTCAGTGGTCTTGGAAGTTAGTGGATACATTCAAACTACAAGTTTTCATTGCAAGAAGAGATCATTTTGAATAGGTATGGTGAATTGTAAATAATTGTTTTCATTCACAAGCTGTTAGATCATTTCATTGATTTATGTTTTATCATATGCCTACAACAATATCTCTCTCATAGAAAACCTTTAATTTCACAAGAAGAATTCCCAACTTCACATCTAAACAAGACTCATATTCTCCATACAAGATGAAGTATGCAATGTTAAGAACTTGTTTCATTTTTTATTTGTCAAGGAAGAACAATTTTTATGTCTTGGACCTCCTCACACGTGCTTTTTCTTCTATGATATTTTAGTTTCTCTTATGTAGAACCACTTAGACCATTTACCTAAGCTACCAGAGAAAATAGCAAAAAAATTAGGGTTTCACGAATTACAAACCATAAACCTAAAAACTAGGGTTTATAAATTTACACATATAACTACAAACTAGGGTTTTATAAAGTAGAAATTCACATACATAGAGATCATGTGCTATGTTAGTCTTACGTATGTAGAAAGCTAGGGTTTCTTGAACTAGAAACCACAAACTTAAAAGCTAGGGTTCACATATTTAGACATAGAACTACAAAATAGGGTTTATGAACTCATTAGATTTATATCATTAGATTTGTTAGTCTCACTTAACTAGAAACTAGTAGAACCATATACCTAGAAGATATATACCTGCACTACAACATAGCTAGGGTTTCATGAAATACATTGGATGTAATTTTCCTTACAATTATGCATGTGGTTGAAGCATGTTAGTGGTGTTGATGGGACGTTATCATCATATCGTACAAAGTCAACCTCTTTTTCAACCGACAGACATTGACATAGACCCCAATCAATCCACTTTTCATGAAGATAGGATTGTCAAACTAAGAATGATTTCCAGCCAAGGAAAAATGATTATGACAGTCCAAAACACTAATTTCCAGCTTGCCAAAATGAGTGTACAATCCCAAATGCAAGTACTAATGATAAACAAGAGTTGAAATGGCACTTTGAATTAGTTAAAGGTACTGTCAAAACAAAAGTATTTCTAGCCAAGCATTTAGCATTATGACAGTCCTATATTTCACTTTTTAGCTTGTCAAGACAAAGGTACAATCTTTTAAGTAAACATCAGTGATAAACAATTTTATAAGTGCCAAGTTTCCAAGCCAATGGGACTCTTAAACCAAATCAAATTTCCAGTCAATTAAAATGTCTTATGACAGTCCAAGATGTAATTTCCAGTCAAGTAGGAATGATAACAAGTATATTCATTTGGCTTTTGATGACACAATGACTCACAAGCAATTCAAGGCCTTTTCTTGTATTTTGCCAAGTTATGGATGTTTACATACCACTGTCAAATTTGTTTAAGTATGGTTGGGAATGATTGTTTAGATACAGTCCCTTTAGGGTGTCTTTGTGCCACTTTAAATTGGGTTATGGACAAATTTGAGGTGAGGCGTTAGTGAGTGGGTGAGTGGTGAGTGGGATACCCTCCTCCGTGATCCAAGTCTCTCGGCAATGCCACCCTACAACATTTAAACAGTAAGATAACTCATATAATTTACTGCCTATGTTAATTTTTTGTTAATATTGCATGATATTTTCATAAACTAATCAATCTCACCGTGAACACAGTAGGCTGGTCCTGGGGGCTGGTAGGTGGAGCAATTGGTTGGTCCTTAGGAGTGGCAGGTGGAGCAGTGGGTTGGACAACCTGCTCTAATGCTAGGGTGGATGGCATAGTGAAGGATGTAGCCACATCAACATTGGATACAAAAATAGGGGGCACGGTGGGAGAGGGCATGGATTGGAGTGGGCGAAGTGGTGATGTACAGAGATAAACCCCAACTAGTTGTAGAATGGAATGGGCCACCTTGGAAGAGGAAATGAGGGTGGTGGGGGAATATGGGGGAGGGGGTTGAGGTCTGGGATGGGGTGGAAGGATGGGTGAATGTGTATGGATGGTGTAACGTGGTTGGAGGAGTGATCCGGAGGATTATTCATCTTTAATTTACACTGATCCAATATGGTACAATAGTTATTAATCTATGATTCAAAGAACATAACACATATATGTTCCACACATATGCTAAACATAGTGGTGACATATCGCACTTGCTGTGACAGACTTATCACTTGCTGTGATAGACTTTGTTGCGACAGACTTATCACTTGCTGTGACAGACTTTGCTGCGACAGACTTATCACACTACTGTGACAGACTTAGCTGCGACAGACTTATCGCTTGCTGTGACAGACTTATCACTTGCTGTGACAAACTTAGCTACGACAGAATTAGCTGTGACAGACTTAGCTGCGATAGACTTATCACTTGCTGTGATAGATTTATCACTTGCTGTGACAGACTTAGCTGTGATAGACTTAGCTGCGACAGACTTAGCTGCGACATACTTACCGCACTTGTTGCGACATCGCGAAGTTAGTGGTGACATCAAACGGTTACGTTACGTGTGACGCTATGGTATGGTGCAACATATGTACGTAACGGTCATTGCAACGTGTTGTGAGTCAACATGTGCGTGGAGTTAGTTGAAACATTTCGGAGATGATGGAATCGAATCGGTTACTTATCCCTCCCGCTAAATGCTTAAATAGGGGATTCTGGTCGCAGGAAAGGGGGGAGAGACTCAGTTCGTTCAGAGCGCAGTACATCGTTTCTCTGTTATGCGAATCTCAGAGAGTTTGCTGTAAAGTGTTCCGATGCTGTTACTGTAGAAGTCGACATTCTCTGTCATACTTTGGCTTTCTTTGCCTTACGAAGGCTGATTGTAATTTCCAGAGAAAGGTCTTAAAGACTTTGTACATCATTCTATTTACAGTTGCTGAAGTTGTTTTCAGAACCATTTTGTACCATTTTTAAGAGATTAATTGGATCAGTACCCATTGGAGAGGGACCCGGAGACGTAGCCCAGTGGAGGGGGTGAACTCCGTTATCAACTTCTGTTTGTGACGCTCTGATTCTGTGCTTCTTTATATCTGTTTATCAGTTTGTTTTCCATCTGTTTTCAGTATTTAATTTCTTTTAATGTTGTTCCATTAATTAACCTGCTGAACGCATTCTTTTAACACAAACTTTTAATCCACACAAGTTGAGGTCTGACGGATCATGTTATGGTATCAGAGCTGGTTGACTGCTTGTGCAAGTTTGTGAATGCTTACCAGATCCAAGTTAAAGCATGGTGAAGGAGAATTAGTTGAAGAAGATCCTGAGATTGGCTCAAGGAGAACATTCTCAAGAACCATGTCTTCTCCACGAGGGGAAGAAGAAGGACATATAGAACAGGAAAAACCTGTTATTTCTGAATCTGAGTTTTTAGAGGCTTTTATGAGCATGAAAGCCATGATGGAAATTCTACTCGATGAGCGAGAAGAAAGGAAGAAGAAAGAAGAAGGATCTTCATCCAAAGATGCAGAAGTGAAGAAGGAAGAAAAGGGTAAAGGAGTAGGAGGTGATGGTGATCCTCTTGATACTACTCAAAATTTCTCTTCTTCTCATGCTTCTCATTCACATAATGCTAATGCAAATTCCAATATGCATTATTTCAAATTGGATGTTAAGTTTGAGTTACCAATTTATAATGGAGATTTAGATGCTGAAAAGTTAGACAATTGGATCAAGCAGCTTGAAGTATATTGCAGGGTGCAGGGCATTAATGATGACCCTTCCAAGATTCAATTGGCCACTTTGAGAATGAGTGGAATGGCTCTTACTTGGTGGGAGATCAAGATTCAGTAAGATATTCGAAACAATGGTAAAATTATTTTAGTTTGAAATGAATTCATTGAAGTATTAAGGAAGCAATTTTATCCTTTAGGCCATATCCAACAATTAACCATGGGTTGGCAAATGTTTAGACAAGCTAAAGGACAAAGCATTCAAGATTATACTCATGAATTCAGAAAGAGGGCTATTGCATTGAATGTTGCATTAGATACACAGGAAACTCTTCTTAAGTACATTGGTGGCATGCATTCTTATTTGAGACATACTTTGTTGATGTTTAACCCCAGTAATTTGGATGACGTATGTGTTCAAGCTACACATTTAGAAGCCAGGGGTAAGCATGCTAATGATACTTTTGTGAAGAAATCATTTAAATTTGACAGCAAATCGAAAGGTCAAGATAAGGGGAAAAAGAAGATGGCTACTGTTAAGAAAGAGGGTGAAAATCCTACATGTTTGCATTGTCAGAAGGGACATGATGTCTCTAAGTGTTGGAAACTTCATCCGGAGTTAAGGCCAAAGAATTTCGGAGGAAACAAGGATAAAGGAAAAGCAAAAGCTACTACAACAGTTATTCAAGACTTAGGATCCGACTCAGGTGATGAAACAAAGGTTACAGCTGTCGGAATCCAGGGTAAGAATAAAAGTATCTCACTTCCCATTGATGCAAAATCAAGTTTTAGTGCAAGTACAAATCTGCCATCTACTTCTAAGCAAAATGATAAAGATAGAAGTGCACTGTTTCATGTTCGTGTCATTGCAAATCACACAAATATTGATACATTGTTTGATAGTGGTTCAAAAGTAAATCTGATATCAGAAAGAAGTGGTTAAGAAATTGCATTTAGTTACTATGCCTCATGAAAAACCCTATCCTCTTGGTCGGGTTACTAATGATACACAATTACAAGTTACAAAGAAATGTGTATTGAAGTTTGCAATTACTGAAAAGTTCATGGATGAGGTAGAATTAGATGTAGTGCCACTTGACATTTGTGGAATTGTACTTGGGAGTCCATATTTGTATGACCGGAAAGCAGTCTTTTATAGAGAGCAGAATAAGTATCATATTTTTAAAGATGGTGTGGAATATATTGTGCGAGCACATAAGACAAGAAAAAACCTAGCAATAGTTTCTGCAGGACAAATGAAGAGGCTGGTAAATGCTAGTAAGAATTTTGTGTTAATGATGGTTAAGGTAAAGAATGATGAGATCTCTAAATATTTTGAAGGATGTGATCCTAAACGGAAATCTGAACTGATTGAAATTATTTCTGAGTATGATGATTTGTTTCAAGATCCGAAAGGGTTACCACCAAAGAGGGAGATTCAGCATGAGATACATTTGCAGCAGGATGTGCCACTACCGAAAATAGCCATGTACCGGATGTCTGTAATGCAGAATGAGGAGATCAAGAAGCAGGTTCAGGAGCTGATTGAGAAGGGGGTCATCTGTCCAAGCACTTCTCCTTGTGGCTCTCCTATAGTCTTGGTTCCAAAGAAGGATGGGTCATGGAGGATGTGTATCGACTACAGGGCCCTTAACAAAATCACCATTAAAAACAGGTATCCTCTTCCTCGCATTGATGATTTTCTTGATCAGTTGAAACATGCCATTTATTTTACAAAATTGGATCTATGTAGTGGGTATCATCAAATCCGTGTTGCTGAAAATGATGCCTGGAAAATAGCGTTTAAAAAAAACAAGGTTTGTATGAATGGCTTGTGATGCCTTTCGGACTCTGTAACACACCTGCTACTTTCATGCGGGTCATGAATGATGTCTTCCGACCATTCATTGATGATTTTGTAATTGTATACTTGGATGATATCCTAGTGTTTAGCAAAACCTAGGAAGAGCATATTGTACATGTGAAGAAAGTTTTAGATGTATTGAAGAGGGAGAAGCTTTATGTAAAGATGTCCAAATGTGAATTTGCTAAAAATTCTTTAGTATATCTAGGCCATATTATTGGTGGAGGTCACCTGCGAGTGGAACCAGCCAAGGTTGTTGTCATTGTAAACTGGCCATGGCCTAACACCGTTACTGAAATCAGAAGTTTTTTGGGTGCGGTTCAGTATTGGAGGAAATTCATTTCTGGATTTTCTTCCATTGCTGCTCCATTACATGCATTGACAAGTGTTAAAGAAATTTTCCAGTGGGGAGGCAAGCATCAGAGAGCCTTCGACACTTTGAAGGAAAGGATTAGCACAGCACCAGTTCTGACGTTGCCAGATTTGTAGCAGCCATTTGAGATCGAGACCGATGCCAGCGGGTTTGCCATGGGAGCAGTTTTGATGCAAGGAAGGAAGCCAGTCTGTTACCATTCAGAAACATTCTCTACTGCGGTAAGTAACTATCCGACTTATGACAAAGAGTTGTATGCTTTGGTACAGAGTGTGAAGAAGTGGAAACATTATATAATGGGCAAAGAAACAGTCATACATACTGATCATCAGCCACTTCAATATTTACAATCTCAAACTAAAATACAACAAAGTAGGCATTTAAGATGGATGGGATTCTTACAACAGTTTCATCTCGTAATTAAGTACAAAAAGGGAATTCATAATAAGGTAGCAGACATGTTATCAAGGCCTCCTACGAATGCTTCAATCATTCTTCAAAACAGTTCATTAACACATGAAAGTTATATTGAACAGTATGCAGAAGATAAAGATTTTAAGAAAGTATATGCATCACTAATGCATGGTAAACAGGAAGAGAACTATTTTGTGCATGATCAGCTCTTGTATCATCTCAGTAAACTCTGTATTCCAGAGAAAGAAAGAGTGAATGTGATCCAAGAGGCACATAGTTCATTGATTGCAGGACATTTTGGAGTAAGTAAAACATTGTCTGTATTGCAGAATCATTGTTATTGGCCTCAGATGCAAGAAACTGTAGCTAAATACATAAGAGGCTGTGTTATGTGTGCAACGAGTAAGCCTAGCAATAGGAAATTGGGTTTGTACATACCTCTTCCAGTTTCTTCTCGTCCTTGGGAAAGCATTTCTATGGACTTTGTAGGAGGACTACCTATGTCTAGAAAAGGGCATGATTATCTATATGTTGTTGTGGATAGATTCAGGAAAATGTGTATCTTAATACCATGTAACAAATAGATCACTGCTGAAAAAACCGCTCATCTATTCTTTCAAAATGTTTGGGTACATTTTGGGCCAACCATGTCTATTGTATCTGATCGGGATTCCCGGTTCTTGGGAGAATTCTGCTCGACTTTATGGGAGCTTATGGACACTAAACTGAAGAAAAGTACAGATTTTCATCCATAGACCGATGGGAAAACAGAGGTAGTAAACAGGACAGTGGTTCAGCTGCTCAGAGGATATTGTAGTAAGCATCCTAAACTCTGGGATGAGCAGTTGCAGTATATACAGCATGCCTACAATCATGTAGTTCATTCTTCCACGAAAAAATCTCCTTTTGAAACTTGTTTTGGTTATCTTCCAAAAACACCGATGGACTTCTCTTTTGGAAAAGATGCAGTGGATGGACATCATGATGCAGATAAAGTGCTAAGGTTCATTTAGAGAATCCAAGCAGTACAGCAGGAAGTTCAAGAACAGTTAGAGAAGAGCCAGGCATGACAAGCATCGAGTTGATCATCAATTTCAGGTTGGTGACAGAGTTTGTTTACATATCACCAAAGAAAGGATGAAAGGTGAAGGTAAAAAGCTTAAACCTATCCAGTATGGTCCTTTTGAGATCTTGGAAAAGATCGGTACTAATGCTTTTCGCTTGAATTTACCTCCATACATGCAAATTTATTCAGTTGTCAATGTTGAGAATCTTAAATTGTATGAGCCTCCTATGATCATGGATGAGGAAATTATCATGTAGATTCCTTCAGTTGATGATATGGCACCTGAATATATGAATGAGTTGCAGGACGATGTTATTCTTGATAGAAATGTAAGGACTTCACGAAGGGGGAATACTGAGTACCTCCGAGTGGGGCTTAAGGGCATGCATCCTAGCAAAGCAAGATGGATGGAGATTGGAAAAGTGAGGGAGCTATACCCTCACTTACTTGCAGAATAATTCAGGCTTTTGGTGGTCCAAAATCTCTCCAATGGGGAGGAATGATCCGGAGGATTATTCATCTTTAATTTACATTGATCCAATATGGTACAATAGTTATTAATCTATGATTCAAAGATCATAACACATATATGTTCCACACATATGCTAAACATAGTGGTGACATATCGCACTTGCTGTGACAGACTTATCACTTGCTGTGACAGACTTTGCTACGACAGACTTATCACTTGATGTGATAGACTTTGCTGCGACAGACTTATTACTTGCTGTGACAGACTTAGCTACGACAGACTTACTGCGACAGACTTAGCTGCGACAGACTTAGCTACGATAGACTTATCACTTGCTGTGAAAGACTTAGCTGTGACAGACTTAGCTACGACAGACTTAGCTGTGACATACTTATCACACTTGCTGCGACATCGCGAAGTTAGTGGTGACATCAAACGGTTACGTTACGTGTGACGCTATGGTATGGTGCAACATATGTGCGTAACGGTCATTGCAATGTATTGTGAGTCAACATGTGCGTGGAGTTAGTTGAAACGTTTTGGAGATGATGGAATCGAATCGGTTACTTATCCCTCCCGCTAAATGCTTAAATAGGGGATTCTGGCTGCAGGGAAGGGGGGAGAGACTCAGTTCGTTCATAGCACAGTACATCGTTTCTCTGTTATGCGAAGCTTGGAGAGTTTGCTGTAAAGTGTTTCGATGCTGTTACTGTAGAAGTCGACATTCTCTGTCATACTTTGGCTTTCTTTTCCTTACGAAGGCTGATTGTAATTTCCAGAGAAAGGTCTTAAAGACTTTGTACATCATTCTATTTACAGTTGCTGAAGTTGTTTCCAGAACCATTTTGTACCATTTTTAAGAGATTAATTGGATCGATACCCATTGGAGAGGGACCCGGAGATGTAGCCCAGTGGAGGGGGTGAACTCCGTTATCAACGTCTGTTTATGACGCTCTGATTCTGTGCTTCTTTATATCTGTTTATCATTTTTTTTTCCATCTGTTTTCAGTATTTAATTTATGTTAATGCTTTTCCATTAATTAACCTGCTGAATGCA
>LPNX010551232.1:0-14626 GCA_001517045.1 Pseudotsuga menziesii | reverse complement strand
GGGGGGGGAGGGAGCGAAGGCTGTGAAGAAGAAGGGGGAGCTAGATGGAAGTGTGGTGGTGGATGGGTGGGGCAAGGGGCAGTGAGCAAAGCCTGTGATGAAGAAGGGGGATCTAGATGGAAGTGTGGTGGTGGATGGGAGGAAAGGGATGGATGGAACAGGGTGGGGAGGGATGCAGGGAAAGGGACATGTATGCCAGGGGTTACACCTGGTATATATGGTGGGAAAAAGGAAGTTGATGGAGAGATAGTGACACTGACGTGCCGATGTACTCAGACCTGCATACATATTCATGGCCTTGTATATTAGTACATAAAAAATATAACTATACAAATCTAAGCCATGAATACTAAAATTAAATTTATACTTTATTACAAGAATCCTGCTCACGAGGGGATCTTCTGATCCCCTACGGGGATGGCTGGTCACTCACTCCTGCAGACACCTATTCATTTGCACAAAAATATTTAGATTCAATTACTAAATATTAACTGCATTGGATGACAAGATTAACTACTAACATTAAATTTAATTACTGAAATAAAAATACCTGTGTGTATGGTGCCGCGATGTCCTCTACAGCTGCCATGGCTCCATCTAGGTTGATGGAACCAACATCCTCCCAGTGTGGTGTTGGAGAATCGGCACTGAATAGTTGTACATTAAAACAAATCAAGTCATCAACATCTGATTCTAAGTTAAATTTATTAGAAATTATGAGATTGCATAATGTATAATCAATACTTGAACATTAGATAAAACAATAACTAACCTAGTGTAGGTATCTCTCTATGGAATTCTCCTACATGGGAACATGGCATGGATTCCCACAACGATGTGGCACTGGTCCATTTGAGTTGGATGGGTCATCCTGGCTACCACCTGTAGCTGCTCTCCCTCGCCCACCACCAGTAGACTGTGCATAAGTGTGTCTATCGGGGTGGTCCTGCTCGCTCTGCAAGGATGTAGCCACAAATGTGGTATGCTTAAGAAGGTGTCATGTGGCACATCTAATATAATCATGGATCTCATCTAGCCCGCTACCTAACCCAGGGGGTTGAGGAAGAGGGTTCGGCTCTCGCCTAGGTGAAGGACGTCCTCTGAATGGGTTCCGGTGGGCGTGAGGTCGATATTGGGCTGAGCAAAAACCGATGCCTTGGAACTCAGTGATGTTGAGGTAGTTCACATGGAACCCTAACAAAAACTCAGCCCCACAGTTTCCTGAGAAAATACTGTGGGACCTCGACATTGTTGCATGGAGGCTTGTCAAAAACTATGAACCATATATTCCTCCAGTTTTCTCTCCGTGGTTGGTAATTACACCAGTCCATGCAAACTCGCCTCTTCCTCACATCTGGAGGCTGTCCTGTTCTTGGATCTGTAAATTTTCTCCATAATTGGGCTTTTGTGATATTCAGGTTTTTTATGATACTCTTTGGACATACTAGTACCATAATGCTCTCTCATTCGATCCCTATATTCGCTCAAATTAGTTATCTCACTGTGGGAAATGTTTATTGACTCTATTATGTTTTGTAGTGATGTGGCAAGGGAAACCCGAGAGGGTTCCCTGGTGTTCTTCAGTTCATCACTCAAAATTATTAATTGGTTTAAATCCCCATGTAATTCATCTTTGGGGTTTTCTTCGTTTAATTCGTGGTTTGGGTCCTATGATTGGTATGTTTCATTCCTTTCTTGTGATGGTTCATTGGTATTTGTCATTATGTTTAGTTAATTTGTACGTGCAATATCAAATTTTTCCCATTTCAATTCATTTTCAAATTTTTTAATTTTGTATTTTATTTGAAAAATAATAAAAAACATCAAAATAAACAAAAAAAATGGCATTCCTACTCCATCTACCTCACTCCAATGTTGTGGGTGTCATTTTATCCTCGTTGGCCACTTCCGTTGGGCTCCTTAGGGGTCGTTTTCACTTCCTTGCGCACTCACAGGTGGGTTGTGAACAAAAACAAATTGTTCATTATTTTGTTTTTTTTTAACACAGGGATGCATGCATGTCCCTATATGCGATCGCACAAAACATGCACGCACTTGTACATGAGTGCGTCATTAGGGGCGCGTGCGTGCTCCTATTGTCCACGATGGCAATCCATCCTGGAGGTTCGCTACTGCCGAAGCAGGAGCGCATGTGGACATACAAGGGTGCATGCATGTTCTTGTTTTGTTCCGCTCACGCACTCCCATTGCATCATATTTGGGTAGCAGGTTCTTGCGGGAACCCATATAGAAATATATAATAATAATTTTTTTGCATTACTTAGAATATGGCATTGTGATGGTTGTTGTCAATTATTTCATTCATTGATAAGTATGGTTCAACCAGATAACAACATAGATATATGAATAGATGATATAAGCAATCACCCAGACTGGAACAAACAAAAAAATTCAGTCAAATCTCTTCCAAGAGAATCAACAGGAAAGATCCCAGAAGATAAGATGGAGAACATAAAACCCTTAATGCCAATTGCTGCCAAAAATCTGCCTTGGTTAGCAGACCTTAGAGTAGCCTTTGAAACATCCCTTGGAACCTCTACTCTACTTGTCTTATAGAAGATGGTCTTACTGATGTTCTTACAAAACTCTATATTATCCACTCTACTATCTGCAAATCCAAACATCATTTGCATAAGAATCAATTATAGTAAAATTATTGTGTTGGGATGTTTCTTCACAGGATTGATTATTTTTTTATATACCTATATGCTACTCACCTTCAATTTCCTTTAACATGGGAGTCTCTATGAACCTGGGGCAAACTAGGGTGACTCCAATGTTGTAGGGAAAGAGTTCAAGCCTTAGAGTTTTTGCGAGCCCTCTCAGAGCATATTTAGTAGTTGTGTAAAGCCCACTTCCATACAAAGGATACTACACAAACCAAAACAACATGAATATCCATGGATAAAGCCTATAAAATACAAGAATCTTCTAACAATTCACATTTTTTAAAGAAATTTATGAACTTTTACCAAAGAATCAAGCGAGACCATTAATACAAGAGCCAAACAACAGTGACGACTACTCCTATGCTTCATCAATGAAAGAGCGTCATGCAGTGTATAGAGATTTCTAGTTATGTTTTTTTGAATCGTGGAAGCGATTCTGTCAATGGGGAGCTTATCTAGATAAGAAATACGAATAACCCCAATGTTGCATACAAGAATATCAATTGGCCTCCATTCATAGGATTCATGTATTGCAGCAGAAATGGCTTCGTAGTCACTTATATCTACAACATGTAAAGAAAGTAACAAATACCAAAAATACCCCAACCCTTTAACCATGGAGAAAACTTAGCATACTTCTATGCTAACTAAAACCTAATCCTTAATTTGTAACTTACTAAGGATCTATCTTAACCCTAACCCTGAATGGTACTTCACCGAACAATTTATTAACCATTGATAAGAATAAAAAATTTACAATGCAAACCTCTAGAAATTTTACTAAACCTAGGTTTATGCATAAAGATACATACTGAGCAATGAAGCTCATTCCATGTAGGGTATATATTCTCTATGCAACGAAGTGTTTTGTGCATATTTTTGTGTTTACCTTGATATTGATCCTCTACTGACCACATCGTTCTTCTTTCAGGATTTCTTTAAATGCCTTGTGAAGCTTAGAGGGATTTCTTGCTACTAAATTGACATAGGAGCCTTGTGCAGCGACTTCCTTCACAATTTCAAGGATAATGCCACTTGATCCCCCTGTTATCAAGACGCGCTTGTTTCGCAAACTGTGAATAACAGAGGGGTGCCTCCGTCTCGAGACAAAAACGGTGATGAAAACAATGGTGACCGTTAATATCATATTTTCCTGAATTGTACGGTGTTGTATATCCATTGTAGTCGTAGTAAAATGGGTTATGCCTGTTATCCCTATATAATGAAAAAATGGTGTTATGCCGAAATATCGAGAAAAATTAGGTCCTACATAAATGCATTACACATCTATTTCCAAAACTGCCATTAGACGCATTACTATGCAGTTGGCCAATGGTTTATTATATCCAATACTCTCATTTTCCTTAAAACATTTAATTGCTCCACCCCTAGTTTCCCTTGTCTCTGCTTTGATCCCAATCGCTACCGTCTCTGCTTTAAAAAATTTAATTGCTTCACTCCCATTTGCCCTCGTCTATCCTCGCCTCAGTGGCATCATTCTATATGCTCTGATATTAAGCTCTAATAGTAATAATGATGCCAGTAAGAGCTGGAAGGCATATCTTATCCTAATCAACATTGTCTCACACTATCTTCGATTAATATCGTCTCCTTATTACAGATCTCTCATTGAATCAACTTTGACTGATTTACAGATTTTTGCAAATCTTTTCTTCCTCAATTGTCTTTCAGCAACACTTGCTTCCGCAACTCAGTTTCTTTCGGAAACAACATTTACGCAACAACTTTTCTGCAATTTGCTGATTGCGGATGTACCTTCCCATTTTTCTCGAAATAAAAATGGGATTCCGCAAGTCTCTTTTTGCAACCGATTTCTTGTTGCTTTTTCCCTATAAGTTGATATGAGATCAAGTGCAGAACTTCACTTTAACTTTGTGGATCTATTATCTCCCATACACTTTTATTCTACGGAAGTCATCCCATCCACAACAACACTAGATGTAACATACCAAATAGAATAATATGTAAATAAAATAATAAATTAGATTAAGTATTTAATTAATTAATATTCTATATGTTAAATGCAACAACCACATGAGAAGAGTCGTAACTCTTCAATATTGAACTATGTATTCATATCATGTATTCATTTTATCAAAATATATTTATTAAACTGAGATTTCAAACATGTAAGGTTCTATCCTTACAAGTGGTATGAGAGCTTTAGGCTCGGCTCTCACACCCTCTTCCATATGCATTTCCCCTTCGATCCACACTCTCCAACTGCTTCCACCACACTGCATCAACACCGGTCCACGACGCACCTCCACCCCACCTCGTGCACACCATTTTCCCTACCACGCCTGCGCTCCTCACCTCACATAGTCATCTCCCTGCTCTTCTTTACTTGAGACTTAGAAGGTGAAACAAAAAATGAATCACATGAATAATATAGTCTACACAACTACAAAATCATTAAAATGGATAGCAAAAATACAGAACAAGGACAAATCGAAATCTATTCTATGGATCCAAACCATAAACAAGGACCCAATCAGGAAGAGGATAGCAATGACGAAGAAAAGAAAGATAAAAAGGACATCCATGAAGATTAAAATGTGGAAGACCAAAATGAATGTGTAAAAGAGGTTGTTGTGAATGACAATAATGAAAACAAACATGCAGTTCAACATATTAATGACCTTGAAGAAGTACTAGTTGAGAATGACAATAACAAAAATAAAGAGATAGATTTGCCACACATGAAGAAACATGATGTCGATAATGATTGTAAAGAGGATGAAGATATCCAACATTATAATGATGAATATAAAGATGGTACTAGTAACAATTGTAAAAAAGAAAAAAAAGGTAGAGGAGTATCATCATGGAAATAAAGCAAGTGGAAGCTTTCCTAATCAGGATGATGAAAAAGAAGAAAGCCCAAAAGATCCATCGTTAATCACTGAAGAAACCATATGTCAAATAAAGAGTCATGGCATACCCATACATGCCAAAATATCTGGGATCAATAGGTTGACACAACTTTATTATGTAAATATCAAAACATAGATTCAGAATAGGCAACTTTTCGAGTACCATATCAATGCCACAATCATGGAAATTGTAGCATACAAGACTTGTTGTACAAATATTGAAAGCGAAAAAAAATGAGAAGATCCTTATGAAGACCCTAAGAAATGCATGAAATATAATCATAACAATACTTCGAGGATGAAGCATTCCAAGGAGTGATGACTTGTAACATACTGTAGAATAATATGTAAATAAAATAATAAATTAGATTAAGTAATTAATTAATTAATATTGTATATGCTAAATGCAACAACTACATGAGAAGAGTCGTAACTATTCACTATTATGTACTATATATGTCGAGAGACTATGTATTCATATCATGAATTCATTTTATCAAAATATATTTATTAAACTCATATTATTTACTATATATGTTGAGAGACTATGTATTCATATCATGAATTCATGTTATCAAAATATATTTATTAAACTCATATTTCAAACATGTAAGGTTTTATCCTTACAGTAGATCTGTCTAAGTCACACGTTTTTAACTCGGACTAAATTACAATCGAATTAATCTGTGAAACAATCAATTTTTTCCATGTTGCATTTACATGAATACATCTTCGCCTTCATGAATTCTCTAAAATTTCTAACAATACTGAAGATTTATAGACACATAGAATTTAACCATGCTTATGGTTATTGAAAAGAAGACAAAGAATTTACAAATATTCACGCAGAGGCTATTACTCTGTTTTTCATTTCATTAACCATTAACCACCCCCACACACACTCTCATACACACCCACTCATATCTCTGATTATTACATTTGATACTTAATATAGAACTCCATCAAACCTGTCAGATCCGAACAAGCAGGATATGAACTCTTAAGAAAGTAAATCTACAACTAACCTATCCTCGATCAACCTCTTGCAAGATTCGAGGATATAAGTGGAAATTGCCATTATTACATTCAAACTAATCATATCTATAAAACAGATTACAAGAATCAACAACTAACCCTATCTTTCTAGAAATGATACATTGAAGCAAACAAATAGCATTCCTGCTCAGTAAAAAAAATAGAGGACTTTGACTTGATGCTCCTGTATCAATGTGCCTCTACAACCAACTCATTAGGGTCATTCAAAAACAAAAGAAAGGGTGAAACATAAAATTTTAGACAAATTCCCAACCAGAATTAGGGTCTTTAGGGTCCAATTCTTACAAACTAAGTATCATTAGGGTCAAATTTTTATCCAAATCCACAAGCAAAGCTACAAAACATAAAATTTCTTACAAATTTCCAACCAAAAAATGTGTTGATAAGCACAGAGGATCATCACCCGGCATAACACACATTCATACAAAATCCATACCGATAAACAAGTATAATTCATACAACTTTCCAACCAAAATTTGACGTGTATATCAAAATAAAGGCTCCTAAGTTGGTAGGGTAGGAAACTTAATAGCAAAATGAGAATTCTCCTCCGAAAACATAGCAAGAACAAAAACCTCAACGATATCCACAACCAATCAAGTAGGAAAGCCATGAACGTAACAAGCTCCACGACCCATGTCACTCCTCTCACTACCTACAAGAACCATTGCAAAATTAGATTACAAGCAAAATATGGAAGCTTACATAACCTAACAAAAGTGATGTATTACAACACTACCTAGTTCAAATTCCATCTAAACATCGACCATCACAAGACAGAGATTGAACTAGAACAACATAAGGAAAATACCTCACAACAAACCACTCAACCAACAATACAAACCACGTGATGTCATCCATTGCACCAATCAACCAACAACTTACATGAGGTTGCACCACGTAGACAATAGTGGCGAACCACATTCGAGCTTTAAGCAAATGTGCATAGGGTCGATGGGTCTCCACTTTCGGGGGGAGCACACAACCACCCATAGGGCCTGCAGAAAAACACACCACGCAGAAATGTTTCCCACATACAACAAGAAAAATGATGTGGCGAGGGTTTAAGTTAAATGGCCAATCACCAACACATGGCAGAATTTCCAAATAGCATGTGTCGTACGCCAAATTAATGCACACTTGGAAACCATGATGGAATTAAGAGGGTGCACCACTGGTGGTGTCCCTCCCTTATTCAAATTTCATTTTTATTGTAAAATGGATTCTAACAATTCTACTTGGATTATAGAAAAATAATCAAAATTATAACCACCAAAAAATTGATGATGATGATGATGATGATCGTCCACTGAGACCAAATTTGGTCTATCAAACCTTCAGAAGGATAATACTTGATTTGCTTTAAAATCTTGTTCCTATGCTCAAAAATCTTTCGAAGAAGCTTGCGAAACTCACTATAGTTTTGGCAAGTTAGGAGGTTATAAAGGTTTGTATTATAGCAAATACTATTAAACTCAGATCTAAGGTGGGTGTAAGAAAGGTAGTCTAAGAGAAAGTGATTTTCATCCTCAAGGCTCATAGACTCACACAGATGCCAAACCCTTTCCGCCCATGGAGTTTTAGGAATATACCAACAGCTTGTTTCACTATGGAGTTCATGAGAATTAGTTCTAATATTGGCTACATTAATTTCCTTTCGTGAGCTAGTTAATATCGAGAGATACTTTTGATCTCCAAGTTAGGATTAATGACCTCCTTATAGAATCTTAATTTTCTCTTAACCGCTAAGTTTTCCTCACACCATAATTTTCTCTTTAAACTTAGAAGTAATAATATTTTTGACATTATCAATGTTCTGCAAAATGTTGTTTTCATCAATGCCCCTATGGTTTAACCAAGCCATGGTATCTTTACACCAACACCCCACTTAAGGCGTAGTTGATTTTGACTTGAGTTTAAAGAAATTTTAGGTAGTCTCTCGTTTCCCATGTTATTTATCTTATGCTTGTACATCAAGTACATAGTCATAATCATGCTCTTGATGGGGGACATACCCACTTCTATTAGGAGAATAGGATAAGGCATATTGTTTTTAATTTTGAGGTTATAAGTTATAAATTGCTTCTGGAATTGCTCAATCTTCCTCCAAGATTCTCTAGAAATGCTACACCCCCATACTTCACAACCATAGAAGATAAGAAGGAAGACACGAGTTTCAAAGGGGAACTTCTTTTTATCCCACATGACAAGATTGGTTGATTTACAATTATTTTCAAGACCAAAATAAGATTTCAACCCTCCATTAATCCTTTTATCAATGCTATAGTTCCAGTTGAGCTTGTGATGAATATCAATTCTGAGATACTTGTAAGAAGTCACTTCCTCTAGATTTCTATTATCATAAATAAAATTTGCATAGGTGTCTTTCGTAGATTTTATAATCATGATTTTTGTCTTGTGGGTGTTAATAGTCATACCCATGTTAGAGCAAAAATATTTAAGAATTATTAATTGCTTATCGAGATCAAAATGACACCTTGCCATAAGAACAATATCATCAACATAAGTAGGAGGATGATAACTATCCTCCGAAGATTGCACCGACACAACCTGCTTCTTCTAAACACTTTTCTAGCTTATTAATGTAAATGCCAAAAAGGGTAGGGGAGAGGGGGTGTTAACCCAAAAAAGACCTTAGTAATCTCTACATGAATTACACCACCTAAAGACATCCATTACACTACCCTCATTTGACCCCCATACCCTTGCAAAGGCTCAAAAACATGAAAAGGAATTAAAAATCCCTAAAAAGAGCCAAAATAGCTCTCACAGGGGCTAAAACCTCCAAAAAGGGACTAAAACCCCTCAAAGGAGCTTAAAACCTCAAAAGGAGCTAAGATTGGGTGAAAGGGGCTTAAAAACCAAAAAAGGGGCTTAAAGCCCAAAAAAGGGGCTAAAGCCCTAACCAGGAGCTTAAAACCCTAAAATCTCAAGAAAAAGCTATAGATAGAGGGGTGGGGGTCACTCTCAAAAAAATCCTTCTCTCCCTATCGTTATGTTTCCCGTGTGAGTTCCTTGAGACCCTTGGCCTCTCAAGCCATTCACCCTCCCTCTTCTCCATTGCTCCACAAGCCAAGCTTCCATCCCATAGAGAGAGGTGCTTCCAAAGCTAGGGCATGGTGGCCCATTTCCACCCAAACAGAAGGTATAACCATTTGTTTTTATTCTTATTTTAGTTTGCTAACTTATTTTGTTTGCAGGTTTGTTTTCTAAATGGTTTGCTGCAGGTTTTCCCTTTGATTTCTTGCAGTCATCTTTCATTTTTTTACCATTTCACGCAGGGTTTCATAGCTTAGTTTTGACATTGTTTTGCATTTTTTCTTTCAACCAAAGAAACCCTACCCTTCTGTCCTATAGATGGAAGGTATCCGTTTCTGCACATAGCCAGGGTTTTCCATGAGCTACAGATTGGCGATCATATCGGGTTGATCCCACGGGATCCTTGGGATTTTTGTTTTTAATATTTTGCTTACTTAGTTTGATATATCTTTGCTTATTTAGGTTGATAGATCTCTTTATTTCATTTTTTTTGTTTCAGCCACAGTACCAGTTACTTTTGGTCGTTCTTTGATTTGCAAATCATTCAACTATGCAAAAACGACCGAACCGAATTTCTAAAAATTCACCTCTGTTTGATCTCATTTTCTGCCCAAAAAGTTGATCCATTTGTGAATATACTCGCAACTAGGGGTAAACGGGCCCGTTTTCGAAGTGGGTTTTCAACCGTTTGAGGTAATTCCTCACGGTTTGATCACAATCCACCCTGCAAAAAATAGGTCCTCTACAGGTGCGTGACCCATTTTTCTTTACTTTGTATGAGCATTTTAACTTTTTGGGCTTGCCTATTTGCTGCTATTTGGACTGTCAGTGCGGCTCAGCCACCTCTGTCCAGCAGTATGTTTTTATTTTCATACAATCTGTGTTAATCAATTATAAATTTAACTGGTTAATGGTATAATGAATCTGTTTTAAGGCTTGAATAAATTAATGTAGGTTAAATTTTAGTTTTTAATAAGAATTGGAAAGTAACACCTTGCCTAACCCTTCCTCCTCTACCCAGTCATCACCCTTAGGGGTATTCTGGGATAAGACAAAGGGTGAAGCTCGTATAGTAATAGGCACTTCACTTCGGATTTTTTGAGACCACTTCAAACGGGTGACTTGGAAGGTAGAGGGGGTGGTAGGACCAGGGGGCCTCACGGTGTTCGCGTCCTCCCTGTTGACCGACCTTGCACTCGGAGAGTGACCTGAGGATCTACGGATGGGCTTAGTCCCATTGTGTTGAGAGCCCAACACTCTTTCCTGGTCGAAGAGGAATACATGTGTAAGGCAGTCACCTAGTAATTCTACTATAGTTCAGATTCATTAATGGCATGTTTCAAATTTTCTGTTCATAATTTACTGGTTTCATAACAATTTACTCATGTTGTAAGTTCTGTAACAAAGCAGAAAATATCTACGAAATATTCATGAACCATACAAGCATCCACCAAGTGAATAACATAAAATAACAAAAAATACAATGGACATGCACACAACCATACCAAATAAGATAACCAAACTCAGTTCATGACCATCAGCCAGCCAATAAAATCTATTAGTTTACACTAATTCAAACAATTGCAATCTTTGAGGACATAAGTCCCTGGCTACCTTAACCATGGGAAGTACTTGGGCTCAGCCCTGAAACTCATTGTGAGGAGTACCACAGGAACCCCAAAGTAGTTGGCCGCTAAGAGGAATTTCCAAGCGGAACGGACAATGACACCTACCGATTGACTAGCACTCCCAAGAGGAAAAAGACAAGTGCTATCTCTTGGCAGTATTGGTGGCTGAGTGACCACCTGAAAGCCAATAGGAAGCCACTAAAACTGGGGTCCAGAACGTCACTACCATATTTCACCAACTGATCTACCAACCAGACATAATTGATCCCCCGTGCTCTTCCTCACGCCTAAGAGACTATCCACCACAGTTCAGGTCCTTGAACCAACACCATCAAGACCATTCTTGACGACCCTCTACACCATTAGAAGGCCACATAGGCTCTGACTCAGACTCAGACTCATATCAATATAAGCCCAACTTACATACCGCAACATCTAGCCCCATGGATGGTGCAAACCCGAATCCATTTTTTGGAATGATCATTGGCAGTGGACCCATGTCCATACCTCAATTCAACACCAATACCCTTACAAGTGGTCCTAGTATTGCCATGCAAACTGTCCTAACTCAACTGCCTCCATCGGTACTTACCAATCAAATTACCCCAACTGTCATACTTGGGGGCAGTGTCCCGTCCACTCACATTGTCCCACATTTCATACCTAGGGGTAGTGGCCCTTCCGCTCAAACTATCCCACTTGCCATACCTGGGGGCAATGGCCCTTTTGCTCACACCGTCCCACTTGTCATACCTGGGGGCAGTGGCCCGTTCACAACCATGCCACAAGTACCCCCAGTCATGCTAAGACATCATGTTCTCGTGAACCCCACTACCATTCCAGGTCCTTCCCATATCAACCTTGCGTCCAACCTACCTTTCATGGCATGCCTCAACTTGCCTGACTTGGCCAGGTTAACCAATGACCTTATCTATCATCAAACCTTTTGGCCTCCCATGCCAACCAAGCTCCCCTCAGACATCCCCAAGTTTGAAGGGAAGGCAGGGGAGTGCCCCCAAAACCATATCATGACGTTTAACCTATGGTGCTCATTAAACAACACCATAGATGATTCAATCAGACTTAGATTGTTTCAACGCACCCTCACATGTGCTGCAGCCAAGTGGTACATTGAGCTGCCACAAGCCAAGTACCTAGACTTCAACTCCTTGGCCTTTATGTTCTTGCAATATTTCCAACTCCTTGTTATAAATGATGAAGGAGTGGAAATATTGCTATCTTGCCGCCAAAATACTACGACCCACATCACCGACCACATCCATGAGTGGAGGTGACGTCGCAGCTTGTGTAAGATCAAGCTTGATGACATGATCTTCCTAGACTGATTCTTGAAAACCTTGCTGCCACCTATAGCCAAGGACGTCACCTCCGAACGTCCCCAAACATAGGAAGAGGCCATCTTGAAGGCCCAACAGTTTGAACTCATTTACTCGTAGTCAGGATACCTCTATACCATCATTCTAGGCGCTCCCCGTGCAGGCACCTCCTACCGGGATGCGCCGGGGGAATCTCATGTCGCAGATGGCATCATAGGCTATGTTTCCCACCAAACACAACATCACGCAACATAACCCATGATGCCTCCGCACCGGAGTAGCACCCCTAGTGTTGCCTACCCAAACCAATCTCCTGATTATTCAAGAATGATATCTCAATCCGGAGCTACAACCTCCTATACCCAACCTACGCCACAGCAGCAGGCCCATGCACCTTCCTGGATAACACAACAATATTTGGGACAAATAACCAGATTTGTGGCACTGCGATCCCCCCAAGTTTACTATGCACCACCAGTGCAAGATGCTCAAGCCCTTGCCATAGCCCCATGGGCACCTCTGGGACAAGTTTTTGCTCAGCAGAATCGTCCCGATCCACCTGCCCCCAAAAACCAATAGGGACAAAGAAGAAACAACCAAGCTAGGAATCAAGGTAACAACCAACCCCAAAGAGGTAACCAATATCCTAACCCCCCCCCCGTAATTCCTCCAACCCACGAGCGCAAAATCCCCAACAACCCAATCCGCCTCGACAGAACGCCCCATTACGGACCAACAAACCATGTGAGCTGTGTAATGTCTATGGGCACTACACCCATGAATGTCCGCTTATGGGATGCGCCAAAAACATCCTCCATGACAAATGCCAGCAAGGAAACAATGCGGCTTCCCAAACACAATAGAACCCAGCACCGCCGTGCCCTCCTCCTATGGTGCTCCAGAACCCGTTAGCAGTCCAAGGATTGGTAGCAACCGCACCCTTTCCCCAAACCACTCCCGCATCCCACCCTGTTCCACATCCCACGAAGACAGGGGTACACCAACTGCTAGCGATGACAACTGAAGAGATCAACCTGCAGACTAGGTGGAACCAATACAGATCCACTACTAAAACCCCTGACACAGCAGCAACATCCACATCCAACACTGCCAATGTTCCTCTTCACCTTCTGCCCCCCCCCCCGCAGGCCTGCATCTCCCCTTTAAGCGCCTTGCCAACAACACTACTGCAAAGGTGGCAGTTAACTATAGTATCGTCAATGACTTGTCCCAATCACCTATGCCCATGTCGGCTCTTGAAGTAATCAAAACGTGCCCAACACAGCGGAAAGCCTTGCTAGCTTCCCTTGGTGCCATAGACCCCTCCGACTCCAGATTAATCACATTTGATTTGGATCAAGGAGAACCAAGAATGCCATCGACCATCGCCTTCCAGATCCCGATTTCAATTCAGAATTTGTTTGTGCACCGGTGCATCATTAATGAGGGGGCATCCACTTGCATCATGTCAACCTTGGTTTAGCAGAAACTCGGGTCCCCCATCTTGTAGTCGTCCACCACCATGTTGCATGCCTATGATGGTCATCCCACCAGAGCTCAAGGCATCCTCCCGCACGTCCCCATCTCTTTAGGAGGGAAGACTGTCCTAATTGACATAGAAGTCGTCAATGCTCAGTTAGACTACAACCTTCTTCTAGGACGTAACTATATGTATGTGATGCAAGCTGTGGCATCTAACATCTTCCGCCAAATGATGTTCCCTCATGATGGGAAAATTGTGACTGTCGACCCGTTGACTTACCATGATCCACAAGCGCCAACAGCACCAGCTAACGTTATTCCCACTATCGACACCACAGTCAATGGCAACACCACCCCCATCATCCTGAATGTAGGCCCAAGTGTAGCTAGGGTTTTCACCCTAGCTTGTGCTGATGAGCACCTACTAAGGAATCTGGAATCCTTAGTAGCAGTTCGATTAAACAAAAAAATAAACT
>LPNX010551193.1:6194-28828 GCA_001517045.1 Pseudotsuga menziesii | reverse complement strand
TATTGATAAAATCGCCTTCAAATTTTCCTTTATATTGGAGAGATTCGCCCAATTTTTATACATATAAATCTAGGGGGGGTTCTTAAAATCATCCCTGCTTGGAACATTTCAGAAATGGAGTGGTGCAAACCTATGAGCCATAATGGAATCTATTCAATCATTTGACATATTGAATCAGTGTATTTTCCAACGGATCCTTCCTCTATGGAGTCAACCAGTGAAAATTTTGGTTTCTAAATCATGAAACCAACCCTTGTTAACCATCAAAGATTGGATCTATACTTTGTATTTCTCCCACATAATATTTTCTTCACTTATATCCTCAGGAACGACACCAGAAGATGTTATCACTAGAGTCTGCACCTATACTGCTAAGGATCAAAGTCCAGATAATCTTAAAGTTATCAATTAGATGACTAGGTTTTGGCTTATGAATATCTCTGATAGGTTGCGTGGGGATCAAGAATGAGCTATTTAAACACTAGAGATGAATGAGTTATGAGAAAACAAAAGAATATTTATACGAATTATATAAGGAGAAAGCTTCAGATTGAAAAATTCATAATAAACATTAACCCATTCACAAGAATTCTAGGATAGAAAACATTTATCAGAGAAAATTTTATGAATCAGATGTTCAAACTGAACATAAACATTCATATGACAAAAGAAAAAAATGGGCTCATCTTGAATAAAATATCATTCCAAGATATTCTTTATATAAGCTATTAAAAGATAAAATGCATGCCTGATAAAAAGGTATGGGTTTGAATTTTTTTTTTTATAAAAATTATTATTTAAAACGAAACCTTTTCTAAAATAATAATAATTATAAAAATAATGATACCCAAATCAATGAAACTTTGGATCATAATGGCCAAGAGTTACCAGATAAAACTTTGGTAATGCGGAACTTAAGAAGTTGGATGAAAAATGAAGGCCACACAAAATTGACACAAAATATGAAGGCTTTTTTAGATCTAAACAAGGAGAACAAAATATAGAGACATACATTACATGCTGACTAGGAGGATAGAAGATCAAAGCAATGACAAATTGATTAGATGGACACAAAACACAGTGCTTTGGTGAAAATATGTTGGGTTATGATCTTCTGACACCAAGAATCAAGATCTTTCCTTACATCCATGCGGTCATAATATAAAAATTTCATGCGGTATATTCTTGTACCCACATTGAGTAATTTCATCAACAAATCTGAAAGTGTGCTTAAAATTATTATCCAATTAGTTTTATTCTGCAGTTCACCATCGCAGTTCGATCAACGCCTACCAATTTATTAGTATCATATCCATAGTATGTATGACCAATTGTACCCATTCCTTCTTTGGCATCGATCTCCATGTCAAACAACAATTATCAAAATGGTCAATAGGGATAACCAATCTAGTATTCTTATTACCAACATAAAGAGTATTCTCTTCAAACATGATTTCTAATAACCTTCGAAATTGAGGCCATTCTGAGATGGATTATTTATGAGCAACCCACCATATTGTTGGTGTACCTTCTAGGGAGACATGAAGAGATATCAATCGTTGTGGTTCTAGTACCTTATTTCCGAATTGTGCAAGAAAAGTGTCCAAATTGGGAAATAACTCATAAGTGGGAATATCACATACCTCAATACCCACCCATCGTAAATATTTCATGATCCTTACACATTTCCTTATCGACACTTCATACAGGCAGTTCTACCAACTTTCCAAGGCTTCTGCTGAATTTGATGAACATGAACTAACACTCTACCAACTCAATTTATCATCAGTTGGAGGATTTATATAGTCATCCAATGTAGATGAGATATTATAAATATTATCCAAATACCTTTCATGGTACTCACCTATTACTAGTGGTGATCGATCAATAGGCATATCCTTTAGCTCGTTAGATAACCTTACCTGAATAGGAGACCACACTAACTTGGGATTCCCCATGCTTTCCGATGTTTGTTTTTTTTAAATGTTGGCATTTGATCCCAAGTAAAGAACAATAAAATCACTATCATAATCTCATATTTGAGCATTCATTCCTAGCCCTTAGCGATTCTTCCTTATTTTATGGATATGATTGAAATTCTTCTCTTGTTAGAGTTCTTTTTGAGGTTCTTCTATTAGATTTGATAGATCTTCGAGAGCATATTCATCCTTAAAAGGGGAAAAAAACCTTTTCATAAATTCTTCATAATATTTTCCCTTGTTGTTGACTTCTTTGGAATCGCTCGGTCAAAACTTGGTGGCATGTCGAAGACTAGAACATCGTTGAATACCTGATGAACACCATAAGTTGAGGTGTGTTTTCCATCCAAAAAACTCATTTCATGCTTTTAGGAAGACCAATTCTTCTTTTTGGACATCAAATGGTATCGTCTTTGTACAACAGGTTTTATTCTCATGTTGTGCCTTGACTCTCATTTATCATCTCCAGTCACAGCTCCTTCTGCTGATAAGATAGCAATAGTCGTCGGTTTGTGTCAGAGCTCACATGAAATATTCTTAACATTTTGATTTGTATTCAGGAGTTGGTTCTAAATCCCATTGGCCTTGGATTTGTATTTAGAAAAAACCTGTGGACGTTCCTTGATAGTGAGGTCCAGTGCTTTACAATAGGAGCATGTCAATCTATTATTTGTACAATAACTAGCATAATGTCCTGGTTTTCTACAATTAGAGCAGATGGACTAACCTCTTCCTTGACCAAATACTCCTCCTCTTTCTCAACCTCTAAAGGAACTTCCACCCCTCGGTTGAGGGAACTATGCATGTGATCTCTCATCTTGCATTTTCTCGTCATTCTTCATTAAATATGTATCCACTATATTTTCCTGGAGGAACTAATATTCGCTGCAGTCTTTCTCATCATGGCCCATAGATCAACAAAAATTACAATAGAGAATAGAAGATGTAATCACTATCTTTTGTAGATACAAACATTGTTGTGAGTGGTTCCCTCTTGTTTGATAGTCTCTGTGGCATGGCATCCTTTCTGTACTTAATGGATTTGGACCACCAAAAGCAAGGTAATCCATAAAAGTTAGGCATGAATCTTTATGATTTCCTTCTAATTTGAATCTCCTTTCCCTTCTTGATATCGTAGATATAAAACTAAATATTATCCAATTGCGATTGGATTTCCACCATTCCTGCATTTCTCCGATATTGGAATTGTTTAGATATTCGAATTGCTTAAGATTGAGGTAGTTTATCATTCTCATTATGTCCTTAATATTTTATAAACATAAATTAAGATGGTAAAGAAGTTTGTGTTTATAACAACATTATATTAACAAATTGACAAATTGAGATTATTATTAATATATTGTATTTTAGATGATCTATTGTAATTTTTAAATTTAATTGTTTAGATATTAGAATTACTTAAGATTGAAGAAGTTTATAATTATTAGAATGTTAAAATTATTAATAAGTCTTTATTATTTTATAAACATAGATTAAGTCTTTAATATTTTATAGACATAAATTAATTCTCATTAAGTCTTTAATATTTTATAAAGATAACTTAAGATTGTATGGACAAGTTTGAATTATAAATAAGTTTGTGTTTATAACATTATATTAACAAATTGAGATTATTATTAATATATTGTATCTTAGATGATGGATTGCAATTATTAAATTTAATTGTTTAGATATTGGAATTACTTAAAATTGAGAAAGTTAATAATTATTATTAAGCCTTTATTATTTTATAAACATAAATTAAGATTGTATGCAGAAGATTGAATTGTAAATAAGTTTTTGTTAATATTATGTTCTTGAGATAGTTTATAATATTTAACCATTTAACATAATATTTTGATCAATTTAGTGGAGCTTCATCACTCACTCTAATATGCCACTAATTTTAGCTTTTTTACCCTAGTTTTTATTATTTTCTGGTCATAAATTTTCATAAAATATTGAGAACTCTTAAAATTAAATTGAACTATATGAAATAGTTTAATTAAAATTAAATTAAACTATACTATAAAAAGTATTACAACTCTTGCAATTCAATATGTATGATGATAGCTATTATAACTCTTATATATAATTTCGAGCCTCATAGATTTAAAATAAATAAAATATTCATCAATTACATCAAAATCTAACTTTATAAATTTAATAATATAAATTTCATAAATTTAACAACAATCAACCAACTTACACATCAACAATGAAACTTATACCCAAGTAGCAGTTCCTTAATTAAAAGCCTTCGTCATAAAAATGAAACACTTATATATGAATATAAAAATGAAACACTTACTTATATATATATGAATAAAAGGGATGACCCAATTCTAGAATGAGTGTGAGTGAGTCAACATCTCAATATATAAATATTATTTAATTAGTAAATATTAACATTCATATATGAATTCACAAATACAAGTATTGAGGTGTAAGGTCAACTCAAATATTTATATAAACAATTATTTAAGCTATTTCATGGTTTAATTTTAAATGAAAATAGAAAGCTATGCATTTATTCCATACATATCATATTTCTGTTTAGTTTACCAGTTTAAATAAATGGGTGTATGCTTGCTCATAACTCTTATAACTTTGATCTTCTAAATGACATTGGTTTTATAAATATCTACTGAAATTTTCTTCCTAGCCTTTTGGATATCGGCGAACACATGCAACCTGCTTTTAACCATTTTCAGCGATCTATCACCACTTTCTTTGAGGAGCTACTTTGCACTTAATAGGAGGGGAAAGTTGGAGAGTTGGAAGACCGCTTCAAGGCAATGCAAGACAACCGTCTTCACACTAAAACAAGGAAAAAAAGAAAACACAAAAAGTGGTTGAACAATGCAACAATGCAATAAAAAAAAAATACAACCATCAAATAAACTGAGGGAGAAGAATAATACAACCATCGAATAAACCGAGGGAGAAGAATAATACAACCATCGAATAAACCGAGGGAGAAGAATAATTTCTGAGCTATCTAGAGCAAAATATAAGTTTTTATTTATTTTTATCAATGATCCTAAATAAAAACAAATAAAATAAAGTAGCTTTTATTTATCTTTATCGATCCGTGTCTTTGAAGTTTTAATCGCATTTAACTTCCTCTGTTATCTAGGCCCTCTAGAGAGCTTTAATCTTTGTAGAGGGTAATTAATTGAAGATAAAAACTATGCCTCTTTGGAAAACTTTAACTTTTGTAGACAGTAACAAATTGACGATGAAAACTATGCATTTATGGAGAATGATAACTCACTGAAGATAGAAGCTATACTTTTTGGATTTTCAGATTGTGAGCCTCTTTCTATTCATGAGGCAGAATTGCCAAAATAAAGTGCAAACTACACGGATGGGGCATGTATATTAATGCAAAATATGATAGCTGATAGGGATGCGGTCTTTTTCTATGATAAGGAGGAAATGAAATCAATAGAAAATGATTGACTTGAATAAACTAAAATTTTATGTAACAAACAAGTTTAATGGTTGACTGAGGATGAGTTCATATTCACAGGTATCGTCGGAACTGATGCATCCAAGAAGCAACAAAGGTAGACACTCCATTCTGTTGGAAAAATGTAATTACTCGCAAATCCGTACGTGACTCTCACCCGACTCTGTGAGAGTGTGTACCAGTCAAGATCTTGTCTGTCAGTCTGACAAGAGGGAAGAGTCCATGATTCGGCAATGTAAACCAGTTGAATTTATGTCTGAAGCTAAGTTGTTAGGTAGATAGTTGAATTTATGTCTGAAGCTAACTTGTTAGGTAGATAGTTATTACAGTATTTAATGGTGAGTTAGTCAACCCATGTAGAAGCAATCTTCAGGTTGCCTATAAATAGAAGAAGCAAATTGTAATTTAGGTTAGACAAAGAGTCAAGAGACAGAACACACACACAATAAAGAGGAACTCAGGGTGAGAAAGAGAAGTCGAAGCTCAATATTTTGTGTAAGTGATTCAGTTGAAGAGTCGAAGCTCTGTAAAAGAATAAGTCTGGACGGACAAGTTTAGACCGACAAGTCTGGACCGACAAGTATAGACTGACAAGTTTGTAATACTTTGTTATTTCCGCATAGTTAAATATATGAAATAGTTTATGATTGAATGCATGATTATTTGGCCACACATATTTCCATATTTACTTGGGTAAATGTCGTTTACAATAACTGTTAAGTGAAAGATCAAAGAATCCATAAAATTCTCAGTGCATGAAAGTTCGATGGTTTAACAGCACATTGGTTGACTCAAGTCTTCTTACATATTTGGGCATATGTTTTTATAAGTTCTTTGGATTTGTTAATGTGTCCATTTTTACTCTATATTACTCACATGTGAAAAGCATTTGTAATTTCTTAAGTCTTTAGACTAAGAAACTTACTCTGTAGATTTTGACCAAAGTGAACCGACTTGAGAGGTCTCAGCCAACTTGAGTGGTCGAAGAGGTGAGCTGACTTGAGAAGTCAAAGAAGTCAACCTACTTAGAACCAACATGTAAGTTGAAGTAAATCAGTCGGGTGGAAAGGCCGACCAAAGTTGATAGACTTGTCTAGTTGGGAGATAGACAAGTTTCAGCCGACAAGTGAAAAAGAAAAAGAGGTCGGTGTGAAAAGTGAAAATTAAATTTTAATATCGATTGAGCCCTAAACTCAAGTTTAGTCAGCTTGGTTTTGGCTAACTGGTATGAGAGCAAGGTTTATATCAGAGAAATATTTAGGAAAGAAATCTTGTCTTAAAAGGTGGAAATTAATTTTCTAAGGAAAGTTAATTAAAAAATTAAAATGGCTTCTACTTCTCGTTCATTGCAAACTCCAATTTTTACAAGAAAGAATTATGAATATTGGTCTTTAACTATGAAGGATTTATTCAAAGATCAAGATGTCTCGGAGATAGTCCAGCATGGTTGTGCAGAACCAGCAGACATGACAACATATAACAATCTCACACACGCTAAGAAAGATGTCTTAAGGGAACAGAGGAAGAAAGATGGAAAATCTCTATTCTGCATACATCAAGCTATGAATGCGACATACTCCCAAGAATAGTAGCAAAAACTAATGCTAAGTAGGCATGGGATACATTGGAGACTTCCTATCAAGTTTTGGATAAGGTAAAGACATCCAAGCTGCAGATTCTGAAAAGAGATTTTGAATCTCTGTCCATGAAAGATTCAGAGAATGTAGACACATTCTACACAAAAGTTGTTGGGTTGATAAACCAACTAAAATCTCATGGAGAAGCCATAGAAGACTAAAGGGTTGTTGAAAAAATTCTCAGAAGCAAGAGGGTTCACACAGAAAACCAGCATTGACTTCAATGAAATTTTGCACCTGTTGCACGCATGGATACAGTCAGAATAGTTTTGGCCATTGCTGCACAAAACAAATGGCATGTTCATCAAATGGATGTCAAGTCGACATTCTTAAATGGCTTTCTAGAAGAGTTAGTATACGTGGAAAAACCACAAGGGTATGAAGTTCCAAGTCAAGAGCATAAAGTATACAAACTGAAAAAGGCATTATATGGTTTGAAGCAAGCTCCTAGAGCTTGGTATAGTCGAATTGATTCCTATCTCACTGAAACTGGATTTCACAGAAGTGAACGTGAACCAACTTTGTACACCAAAGTCGATGAGTAAGGTAATATGTTAATTGTATTCCTATATGTAGATCATTTAATATTTATTGGTGATTATGGCATAGCAGATTTTAAAGCATTCATGGAAAGTGAATTTGAAATGACTGATCTTGGGCTTATGAAGTTTTTTCAGGGCATTGAAGTTCAGCAGTGTGAAAGTGGTATATTTATATCACAGTCTAAGTATGCAAGTGAAGTTTTAAAAAGGTTTAACATGTGTAATTGCAAGATAGCCCCAACACCAGTCATAACAGGTTTAAAATTGAGCAAAGATGATGAAGGATCCACTGTAGATCCTACGCTGTTCAAAAGGCTTGTTGGCAGCCTTATGTATTTGACAGCAACAAGACCACACATTATGTATGGAGTAAGTCTGATCTCAAGGTTCATGGAGTCACCAAAAGACTCACATTGGCAAGCAAGTAAAAGAATTCTGAGGTATGTAAGTGGCACAAAAGACCTTGGTATTATGTATTGAACCTCAGAAAATTTTAAACTCATTGGCTACACTCACAGTGACAATGGAGGCATCATAGATGACAAGAAAAACACATCTGGGTACACATTTCATTTTGGTACAAGGGTTGTTTCATGGGCTTCAAAGAAACAACCCATTGTAACTTTGTCTTCAGCTGAAGTAGAGTATGTTGCAGCAACAAGTGCTACATGTCAAGCTGTCTCAATGAGAAGAGTCTTAAAAGACTTGTCACAGAACCATGAAGAACTGACAACAATCTTCTGCGACAACAATTCAGCCATAGCATTATCAAAGAATCATGTGTTTCATAAGAGAACCAAGCACATCGACACAAGGTTTCATTTTATAAGAGAGTTGGTGAATGACAATGAAATTTGTTTGGAATTTTCCAGGTCTGAAGACCAACTTGCCGACATCTTCCCAAAGCCATTGGCAAAGGACACATTCCAGTATCTACGTAGTTATCTTGAAATGACAAGTTCTCCACAAGGAACTTTGTCATAAACAGAGCATGTCTAATCTCTGAAACATTTTGTAAATTTTGTTTTTAATATCCCTATCTGCTTATAATTAAGGGGTAGTGTTGGAAAAATGTAATTTTTCACATATCCATACCTGACTCTTAGGTGACTCTATCAGAGTCTGTACGAGTCAAGATCTTGTCTATCTTTCTGACAAGAGGGAAGAGTCCATGATTCAGCAATGCAAACCAATCGAATTTATGTCTGAAGCTAAGTTGTTAGGTATATAGTTATTACAGTCTTTAATGGTGAGTCATTCGACCCATGTAGAAGCAATCTTAGGTTTCCTATAACTAGAAGAAACAAATTGTAATTTAGGTTAGATGGAGAGTCAAGAGACACAACACACACACAATAGAGAGGAACTCAGGTTGAGAAAGAGAAGTCGAAGCTCAAGCTTCAAAGAGCCGAAGCTCTGTAAAAGGACAAGTGTGGACACACAAGTTTAGACCCACAAGTGTGGACCGACAAGTTTGTAATACTTTGTTATTTCCGCATAGTTAAATATATGAAATAGTTTATGGTTGAATGCATGACTATTTGGCCGTACATATTTAGAAATTTACTTGGGTAAATGTCTTTTACAATTACTGTTAAGTGAAAGATCAAAGAATCCATAAAATTCTTACCACGTGAAAGTTCAATGGTTTTACTGCACATTGGTTGGCTCAAGTCTTCCTACATATTTGGGCATATGTTTTTATAAGTTCTTTGGATTTCTTAAAGTGTCCATTTTTACTCTATTTTACTCATACTTGAAAAACATTTGTAATTTCTTAAGTCTTTAGACTAAGAAACTTACTTTGTAGATTTCAACCAAAGTGAACCAACTTGAGAGATCGGTTGAGTCAGCCTACTTGAGTGGTCGAAGAGATGAGCCCACTTGAGAAGTCAAAGAAGTCAATGACTTAGAACCAACAAGTAAGTGGAAGTAAATGAGTCGGGTGGAAAGGCTGACCAAGGTTGATAGGCTTGTCTAGTAGGGTGATAGACAAGTTTCAGCCGACAAGTGAAAAAGAAAAAGAGGCCCGTGTGAAAAGTGAAAATTAAATTTTAATATCCACTACCTAAACTCAAGTTTAGTCTGCTTAATTTTGGCTAACACATTCCAAATAGGGCGAGCTATGTATAGATTTTGGTGTATGTGAAGCAGCTAAGATCCGTGTTGCTCCTCGACCTTTGGAGGTTTGCTTGCAGCAAATTGGATTGATTTTATGTGCAGATAATGATGTTATTGAAAATCTTCAATTTTGTATACTAAAACTTGAATAAAACTATTTCCTCCTCTACAAAACAGAAAATAAATAAAATAAAACATAAAACTATTTCCTACTCTACAAAATTGAAAATAAATAAAATAAAACTCAGCACTGTAATTTTTTGGTTAGTTGAACCAAATTACTTCAATTTTGTGTGCTTACGTCACTGGTGTCATCAATGTCTCTCATTCTCTTTTGGGATTGCAAAGTATTTAACAATAGAGGAAGAAAAACGGTGGTCGATCAATGAGAATTTCAAAGAGTGTCTTGTATTGTTAACTAGTGGTAGTTGTTCAAGTATCGAATTGTGCATGTCTCTAATGCAACCTACAAGTGTTGCATTGTAGCAATGGATTTTGATTCCGTGAACCTGTAAAACTTACCCGCTCCGTACTTGTCGAAAACAAAATTTTCTGTTTCGTGGCAAGCAATCTTCAATGTGTAGTTAATTCCTACTGCATGTATAACATGTGCATTGTTGTTATCGCAGTTCATAATAATTGGAAACTACCAGAAGATGTCTCATTTTCACCATTAACCTAGGTAGCACAGTACCCAGGCTAACCTGCAAATGGAAAGCATTCAGGGTAATCATGTGAACAAGTATCAGTAAACAGTAGTGAACCTGAAAGTCATCATCGCCAGTACATGGCAAGCTACAAACGCACATGCTACCAGGTCTTCTGGACCATTTCAGCTAATGGACAAGGTGACAGGTAATATTTCAAATTAAAAAATAATAATATCATGCCCCGCATAGCCGACGATTTGGGAATTTCAATGGTGGGAGTTATCGTTGTTGGTTCACCATGGCATAGTCCAGGAATTGCCAACAATAAAACTGGTAAGGTCCGTCAAATGAACATACAGTAATAAAATGTCTGATAGCGTAAGGTGACCACAGAGATAGACTGCCAAATATCTTAAAAGAGGAATGTCGTATTTGGCATTGCAGGTTTATTTAAATTGTCATTCCTCCTTCCAGATATATAAATACGCCATTCCACTAAATATGCCATCCGTTCAATATTAATCATTGAACAATGACCTACTTTTCCCCAATGCATGCGTCGAGTTGCTTCCGTTGCCCAAGTTTGCGAGTCTAGCAATGTCTTCTTCCTAAACTATGTAGCAGAGAAACAACTGCAACTGTAAGAAGCCAGTGTGAAGCCAGTACGGTAGAGTCTATAAGCAGGTTGGAAAGCATCCTTTTCAGGCTTGGCACCCTGGTTGGTGCAGTTCCAGTATCAATTGACAATTTTTTCTAAGAAAATCCAAAAGCTATCAAAGGGAAGACAAAATACAAGAGAATTGGTGTGAAAAAGGGAAGACAAAATACAAGAGAAGCGGTGTAGTGCATGATGTGCAAGATGGACGGGCACCTTTGGAATGGATTCCCCAGGGTGCATATAAATTCCATGTAGTGGCTATTTCATTTCTGCGGAACATATCGGGAAAGGAAGATGGGGGAATTTGTGAGCTATGCAAGAATAACAGACATGATTCCCACCCTGGTAATACATAAGTATGGTAGCACTACGACAGTAGTATATTGTATCTTTCACCGAGTCAATACCAACCATATAGAGAACTATCATGAATTGTTTGTGCTCACTGAATGCTTTGAGAAAAACCTATTCATGGCTGAATCAATCGAGAACCCGAAATAGAGAGTATAAACAAAAATAAGTACACTCATAAGAAAAATAAGCACAATCAAGAAACGAAGAATGATGCAAATTGGTCTCCAACAGCAAGTGACAATTGTGCGGTACCTTCCCAAGCAAGTGACAACTGTGCGACAGCTACCCAAAAATGTAGACACAAATGTCACAATTCTGGGTAAACAACAAACAATACAGACCTGTAATCTCTACCTATTTGAAAGCATTCATTTGTTTAGTATGTTAATTGTTGATATTTGGTTCTATATGCCCAATTGATTCAGAGTAAGTAGATGCAATTCTTTTTTTAGTATTCCTTACTATTTGACCTTCTCAAAATAAAAGGCACATCATGGCAATATATGAAAACCTTTTAATTTGAGAGAAAATTCAATATTTGTTTTAAGCAAGCCGTACCTTGTAGCTATCTACATCTATATGATATGTGATGGAGATCCTCTACTGAAATGAAGAGCAAGTGGAGAGCCAATATCTATTTCACTTTAAATGTCCTTGAGTTGACTCCTATAGCTCTAGCAGTGAAGATGAAGCTAATAAAAAGAAGGGAAGCTAATCATCTGCCTGGTTACGAGCTAATGGGAATGCTATGTGCGATGGCCATTACGTCTCCACAAGTTCAAAGGCCATACATACGCACAAGTTCGAAGGGCTTACAGAAGGAGAAGGTGAGGTTCACAAGTTCGAAGGTCTTACAGAAAGAGAAGGTGAGGCTCAAACAAGAAAGGAATTGAAACGCAATGAAGAAACTGAATTAGGTGTAAAAGGCTCAGCCTGAAGAAATGATAATGATAGTACACGAGGTTGAGGCGGCGGTGGTAGCATTAGCAATACGTTTCCATGAGAAAAAGGTATTGTTCTCTGGATCAGTATTGTTCTCTGATGATCCGGACGAGGAAGCCTTTGTTTGGAAGAAGACCATACCGGGACAAGCCAGCTGTTGATAAGAGCTAATTGGGATAGCATTAACCTTGATCATTTTAAGCCCATCCAACTTGCCACATTAGCTAACCACGCTTCCTGTGCATGCAGGTCATTAATTGCAGGTTCTATTGAATACGGTGATTGTCAGTACAAGTTGCAGGTTTGTGAGGGTGTCAGACCCCAGAACAAAGTGAGAAGGTAAATCCGTAATAACACAGTGGATAGAAATAACTTAAGATAATCAGTTAATTAATTTATGTGTAAAAGTAAAAAGGTAAATCCACAATAAGACAGTGGATAGAAAAAACTTAAGAAAATCAGTTAATTTATGTGTAAAACAATAACATAAAATAATTCAATTGAAGGATAGAAAAAACTTAAGAAAATCATTTAATTTATGTGTAAAACAATAACATAAAATAATTCAATTGAAGTGATAGAAAACACTTAAGAAAATCACTTAATTTATGTGTAAAACCATAACATAAAACAAGTGGAATAAGCAACAAAGTTGCTTAGTACTTGCCTCCTAAGAAGAGATTGAAAATATATAGCAATAGGATAATTTTGCTATAAAAATATATGATAAAACAAATATAATTACAATTTGAAAGAAATTAAAACAAAAATGAATTAAAAAATGTCCATTTAAATACGGTATAGGTTATTGCAATGTAGCATAAAACAAGCATATTCAAGCTTCCTTACATACTTCTAGTAATATTCTTGACTTATGTTATAAAAATATGCAAGTTTCTTTATAGACTAGCATAAATAGGAAATGAGAAATAATAGCTTATAAGACTATAAATTAATATCATTGTTGTGAGAATAGTTTATTATATATTTTATTATAAATTTATAATGTTATACAAATATGCAAGTTATTTTTATAGACTAGCATAAATAGGAAATCAACAGAATTCAAGGCTTCTTGAACACACTCGCCATTTTACGATATGACCTTTCAACATTTTTCTGTGATTCTAGTTCATATTTTTCCACCCAAGATCTACACAAAACTTACAGGGTTGAAAATCTCTGTCTTCTTTTGAGGGAATGAGCCCTTCTAGGGATGGCATGGCTGTGAATCGTAACTGATGGAATTAGCAGAGGTTGATCTGGTTCTCCTAGAGATATTGAAACAGGGACAACTTTATGGAATTGTTAGTTCCTCATCATCAAGCAAACACGGGAAGCGCATGGCACATACCAATAGATTTCGTTACCTGAATTTGTTTGGATGTCGAAAAAACAAATTGTCGCAGGGCCATGGTTTGGCACAACCGAATATGTAAGTTGCCATGTAACATTGGGGAAAATGTTAATTATTGGCTAAGGAAATAGCTACCGACTAAATTGACCGACAAGAATGTAAAAGCTAAGGCTCTTTAATTAATTGGATCTGAATACGAATATGACACGTGTGCGTGGAATGCAAGAAATTGTTCTGTTGACCTACTTCTCTAGAAATTTCACGACACGGTATTTCACTTTTGTGAACATTTTAGGGTTAACTAGCCAGCTAGAGAATGCTCTAAAGAAAGAGCATGGCCTGCTAGGGTTCAAGAAGAAAAGAAACAAGGACGCAACCGGCCAAATTAGGACACATGGGGTTTAATCGAGTACCTAACGAGTCAAATTATAACCCTTAGGGTTTGTAACAAAAACAGAATGCGGCCGTGCCAAGAAAGCAATTGTGTTCTCTTTATGGTTTGTGCTGGTGGTTAGCGACGTGTAAGAATGGAGGATTGAGATAAAATGATCCATCGTGGAGTTCCGGCTAGCAGTTTCGCTTCTACACGCGTGTTGCAAATTTAGAGAAATTTGCATAACCAAATATTTCACGAAGTTGGGACTGAAGATGATTTGGTGCGGAGTAAATATCGGAATAGGAATTATGAATTATGATTGACAAAGTCTCCTGCGGCCCCACACTAGGACAAGCGATCCATGCAAATTTTTGGCTGGGAAGAGTACTTTTCGTTTATTAAAGAATTTAAAAATCTTATATATATATATATAAAGTCCATAAGGGACTTTCTTTTTGAGCTTGTGGTATATTTTTAAAAAAATCTAAAATAAGAATGCCCTTTTTTAGAACTTAAAATAATAAATTTTTATAAATGAATTAGCCTTAGGAGTGACCTTTCCAACACATTTTGAATTTCAACTGGGACTCATGAACCCAGACTCAATAAGATCCAATGGATTAAAAAGGAGAACAATCAAGGGTTGGAATCTATTGCAAATTCCCCCATATATTTTTATTTTTGCAAAATTTTGAGGGATGACAAAATTTTAGGTTAGTTGGGGCTCACATTTTATAATTGTTAATTTTAATGATTTCCATAATTTTGAGGGATGACAAAATTTTAGGTTAGTTGGGGCTCACATTTTATAATTGTTAAGTTTAATGATTTCCATGCTAACATCACCTATGGAGCTACCCAAATTCAATCGAAGTCACTCATTTGAAACCCGAATTTAAAAAGCATCCTTGCATCAAACTTTTCCTCCTCTATGGAATGTAAAACTAAAGTAGATGAAGGAAATGACACTTATGTGCAAGATGTTCATCCTTTCTGAGGGTGCAAGATTTATTCTTCTTTATACATTAACATGAAGAATGAATATTAAGAGTCTTCCATGGTGGTTCCTTCAATACCTTTGGACATGGAATTCAATACTTTTCTCTAAGCAATTGGAGAAATTGTTCGGGAATTCGATGATATTTTCAGTATTAATTTTATTAGCTCTCTCAATATGCTTTGAGTCATCATATGTTAACCCATGTAATTCCATCCTCTTGATCTCCTTAATTACAAGAAGAATAATTTCAAGATTAGTTTTGTTACCAATAGCCACATCTCCCATTTTCTCCTTTACCATTGTCCCTTACACTTGATTCTTTCTATTGTCCAAAATCCCTTCTCCTTTACCCTTAGGCTTGAATCTTTCCATCGTCTTACTTACCTTTTCCTATTTAAAACTCCTTAATTGCAAATAAAGGCCTTAATTGCAAATAGTGTAAGTTTTAACTTTTAAAAAGTATGATTGAGAACACTCCACACTTTACTTTAAAATCTCTTTCATTTTTATAAGGCTATTGTCCCCCTAAAAACAAGTGTAGAAGCTTATTAATTCTCTTCTCATATGAAAGAAGCTACTAATTTTTATAAGGCAATTGTCCCCCTAAAAACAAGTGTAAAATTTTATTAATTCTCTTCTCATATGGAAGAAGCTACTAATTTTTATAAGGCAATTGTCCCCCTAAAAACAAGTGTAAAAGCTTTTTAATTCTCTTCTCATATGGAAGAAGCTACTAGCCACTGCCAAAATAACTTCAAATCCTTAAAAAATTGAAATTAAGTTTTTTTTTATAATATTTTACGAAGTCGACTAAAATTTAATTGATATTGAGATATTGAAAGAATACGCCTTAATTATATAAATCCAAATTTCATGTCAGTAAGGAATGTGGAATGTGAATGCATAAGAATGTTTTAATTACATTGTGGGAGAAATTGGCACTCTTTACTTGTGGACTCTTTCTTTGTAATGGTGTGCATAGTCACATGACATCTCGGAAGGCTTGTGATATTCGCTGAAAGAAAACGGAGTTGGAGCGGTTTGAATGAAGTGAAGACTTGTGTGGTTGTTGTGAATGTCAATCCTTTCCTCTTTATGAGCCACTACTTATAGAACCGATGCTAAGACTTATGCGGTTGTTGTGAATGTCAATCCTTTCCTCTCTTATGAGCGAGTACTTATAGAGTCGATGCTCGGAAGCAACGTTACAAGGTGGCAGTCTATTCAGTAGAGGCTCGTAGCAAGCGAGAGGAAAACATAATGGAGATTCAAAAGTCTAAAAGGGAGGAAACTTTGCTCGAAAAACGTAGAGAAGCCCTGAATTCTCAGCCCTCGAGTGGATATGATCAAAGGATTTCCCTTGATGAAAAGGTAAATTTTCTTTGATTAGCAATATATGTTTACTAAGAGTTTACCACCACTATCATCCTTACTAAGTTACTGCATACGCAAATACTTAACAATAATTTGTATGAATATAATTCCCATGTGTTATTTTCAGTGCAGTTGCAGTCTTTGGCAGCAGTTGTTGTCGCGCTTGCTTCTACTGACATTCGAGCAATGGAGGCCGCTTTTATTCATCTACGAGAATTGTTAAGCATTGGTTAGATTCTTTTCCGTGCTACTATTCACCTACGATAATGTTGTGTATCAAAAATGGAAAACAGATCATAATTTTATGTCAATCCTTACTAATGTCTTCTTTATGTAGAAAGTAATCCTCCAATCGATGATGTCATCGAATCCAGTGTAGTTCCCCTTCTTGTCGATATTCTCAGGAGGGCGGATATGCCTCATCTTCACATAAAATGCAATTGCTATATTGATTTATAAATATGATAAAATAAATAATTAAGTGGAGAGGTTTGATCTCGTTTGGGTCGAGAGAGTTGATTGTAGCTAGTTATTTTAGAATTATTGTTGTGATAGTTGATAGCTTGTTATCATAAATGATAATACAGTTCAAGGCAGCTTGGGCTTTGACAATTATAGTATCGGGAAACACTGAACATACAAAGCTTGTAATTTACTGCAGAGCACTGCCATTATTTGTGGAGCTTCTTACGTCTGTGGATGATGATCTTCGAGAACATGTACATAATTTTGTCAATTATCTTACTATCTTCTATGCATTTGAATTTCAACAATAAAACTACTTCTCACTTTGAGTTCAACTGCTGTTGCTCTAAGGCTATTTGGGCTTTGGGAAATATTGCTGAAGACTTTGCAGAATATAGGGATATGGTACTCGCTCATGGAGCATTATGGCATGTGCTTGCCCAGTTTCAGAAGAATGTAACAATTTCAATGATCAGAACAGCTGCATGGACTCTCTCAAACTTTTCTAGTGGGAAACCCCAACCTCAATTTCATCAGGTAAGCAGAATCCATTTTATTATCTAGCTCTAGCTCTTTGTGATTGGTAGATTTGACTATTTTTTACAATGATTGGGCATTTAATAACTTTTAATTATATGGTAAATTTTCAAGTGTGTTTGCTGGGTGGGAAATCTGTGCTTGTTGTAGTACTCCATGTCTTACAAAGTTGAACATGAAAATCTATGATCAGAGTTAGAATTTAATAGCATCAAGAGTTTGTGCCTTTTGCTTATTGATTTCAGGTGAAATATGCATTGCCTACCCTGGAGTGGCTTCTCCATATAGAAGAAGAGGAAGTATTGGCATCTGCATGCTGGGTTCTATCATATATTTCTGATGGCCCCAATGAGAATATTCAAGGAATAATTGACGCTGGCATTTTCCCAAAGTTGGTGGAGCTTCTGTCGTGAGTATCATGATAAGCACATAAATATAAGCACTCTTGGTATTTATATATAGTTCTCAATAAATATAAGCACTTAGTATTTATAAGTAACTTAATACATATAGTTTCATGGTTAATTTAAATTTGGTGTTAAGTTCAGTTTATGTTAATTTTTACATTCCAGCGTCACTATAATTTTATACATAAGGTCCTCAGTGTATTAATCGAAATGAACTGTTAGCAGGCATTCTTCACCATTTGTTGTTACTCCTGCAGTGGGCAATCTTGTCACTGGCGATGATGTGCAAACTCAGGTGTTACTTTAAACATTTTTCACACTTCTTCCAAATAATTATACAATACATTTGTTATTTTGCATATGTTGAATGCATTTTCAGCTGTGATAAACTGTCTGACATAATACAAAGAGTCCAAATTCAAACATAGTGGATTTACTTTATTGTTTATTGTGTGCAGGTTGGTATTGACAATAAGGTTCATAGACGATTTACTTTATTGTTTATCTTATATTTTGTTGTGTGCAGGTTGTTATTGACAATAAGGTTCTCCCTCGCCTTTTGGATCTTCTCACAAATAAGAGGACAAAGAAAACCATAATAGGACATACATGCTGGATAATCTCCAATGTTACTGCAGGAACAACAGAGCAACTTTAGGTGGGAATCGTTTTGGATTTATAGTGTTACTCGCTACCACTGTCATATTTCCAGTGTAACATAACTCACGCTTTTGTTTTAATGGACTGCACTCATTTTCATTGCAGGCTGTGATCAATGCAAATATATTTTCCCCACTTTTATCTCTGCTAGCAAATGCTGAATTCAATATAAAGAGAGACGTAGCGTGGGCAGTTTCAAATGCAATTGCTTCTGCAAGCAAGGAACAGATAAAGTACGAAACTTTTCTAATTTCTTCGCGTGTAATTTTCTGCATCCATCGTCTTAAGGTCGATAACATGAGCCCTTTTCTATTACAGATACCTTACGATTCAGGGTTGCATCAAGCAACTTTGTGATCTTCTAACCTGCCAGGATTCAAGGACTATAACAGGGATTCAAGGACTATAACAGTCTGCCTTCACAGTTTGGAAAAAAAAGTGAGAGCTGACTAGACTGAAAAGAATGAAGGCATCTCTGAAGTTAATGTATATGTGAGCATAATTGAGGACGGTGGTGGCTTTGATAATATTGAGGCATTACAAATTCATGAAAACACACAGGTCTATAGAGAAGCAGTCAAGATCCTTAACAATGGTTTCGTCGAGGAAGATGATGATCACGTGCTAACCATGTATGATACACCTCAGTGTGCAGAAGTTTCACGAGGTGGTTTTCATTTCATGTAGAAAGATGGATAATGTTATTGTATATTGTAGGAATTCTGTGTATATTGTTCGAAATGCTGCATAAAGTTCTATGTGATTGTTGATACATCCTTCTCACAGCTTTACCGGTTCCTTAGGAATCATGGCTTTAAGTCAGGCTCTAAGTTATTAGGTTGTTTTGATTTCATGTAGTAGGAAAGATCGAACGAAAGATTGATAAGTACACTTAATTTGGTTGGCTTGCAGAGGAATTTCTGTCGCGCTAATTCTGCTCTGCTCACCGGTCGACGGTGATGCTTAGCTTTCCGTTCCTTTCCTTTGCATTGTACGCAAAACTGTGATAAGATTTAGTTTCGTCGCAATGCGAACCTAACAACCACTACTTCCCAAGCATTGTGGACTTTGTGGTTACAGTAACTTGATGTGCAATCTGCGTTTGTCCTGGCATTCCTACGTCTTGTTCTTGTGTACAATTGTCCTCTGCCATTCATGTCGAGGCCACGCAAGGGGATTCAGCCGCAGTTAACGAGTTGGATCTTTGTCTTCTTTGGTGTTCTGTCAAATTGATATTTATTAATGTAGTCCTAAATATCTTGAATCCTGAATGCTGACCGTTTCTTTTCCCTCAAGACTTGGCTATGTCTAGCCGCACGGAGCATTGGTGCCTCCAGGTTATATAGAGTCTAGACACATATCTAGGGCTTACCGATCGAAGCCTCTGAACCGCATTTTAATGGAAAAGATGCTAATTCGAAGGACTAGAACGTTTTCTTTCTTTCTATTTGCAAGCATTCTGGTTTCGATCCAGCTGAGCATGACTGGCGTGGTGGCCGCTAGAATCATCTGGGACATGAAATTTAACTTTAAATTGAATAATTATGCGAGAGACGATCCTGGTTTCGCCAAGCTTCCCAGCGTTCTGCTAGACCGGTTGCATATACCACGCCGATCGTCGACCCTGCCGGTTTTCCAAGAAGCTCCGGCGTTTCGAAATGGTAAAGAATGCATCGTCTCGGCACCTTCGTCGTGGAGATCAGGCTATTCTCAACTTCAAGAAGAAGAAGATGATGATACAGAGCTATGTGATAGCACGGCCGTCCATATCCACTCCTTACTCAAATGACCTAAGTAGATTTAATTATGTTATCTTCTAATTTCATAGAATTATTATCCTATTTTATGGATTATAATAATCCTTATAAAGTCTTATCCACAATTTTGACATCTTACCAAAAAAGAATTTGGTTATTATAAGAAAATTATGTAAAACCACAATACTTTGCATTTAATTCCCTATAATTCAGGGGAAATTTGTAAGGAACATAATTCTGAAAGGATAATGGTGGAATTCTAAAATGAAACTTTAGGATAATGGATAATCTTTAAGATCTACAGGCGGGGAATCTCAGAAAGTGTTTCTGTAACTTAATTAGAAAGCTTAGATTTCATAAGCAAAAAAGTAATCATGGCTGGAGGGGCCATAGTTGTAACGTCGAGCTCTGGAAAAGAATATCCAGGGAAGCTCACCATGTTTGTATTGGTCACCTGTATCGTGGCTGCCACCGGCGGTCTCATTTTTGGCTACGACATCGGTATTTCAGGTAAGCATTTCTTCTAATTCAGCACTCATTGACGTTTTTTCTAAGAAGTTCTTGATATTGCAGATGTTGAATTTTGTTATTATACCGGCCTCAATTTTACAGCGGAGTAACATCTATGGACAGCTTTCTTAAGAAATTTTTTCACGATGTTTACGAAAAGAAGAGAGATGCAGCTACAAATCAGTACTATCAATTTGATAACCAACTACTCACTACATTCACATATTCTCTGTATCTCGCTAGGCTCATCGCTTCCTTCTTTGCATCGCCCATTACCAGAACGTATGGACGTAAGGTATCGATGTTGATTGGGGGTACCAGTTTTTTGATGGGTTCTGCGCTCAATGGCACGGCCGTTAATGTCGAGATGCTCATTTTGGGGGCGTATTCTCCTTGGCATCTGCGTCGGCTTTGCCCGATGTCTGAAAATAAAAACCAGAACAGCTGGCTTCGATGGGATATAATTTTTTTTTTTTAATTTTATTATTATGTCGTCATCTTGCCACATGTCAACTCAAATCCAGATACCAAATTCCAAAGTTTACATCATCTTCTATCCACCAATCAGTTGTTTACAAAAATAGTTTTTAAACAAAATTAAAAAAAATGTTTACAAATCCTTAAGTCATATTTTACAAAACAGATTTTAATTCTTTATAACTGCTCAAAAGACACCAGCTAATACCAAAGTCAAAAGAATTTGACTTGCAATGGATTACATTATAGCTGCTGAGGCAGGTATAATAACTCTATTGAAGTGGCACAAATGCCAAAACCCAACACAATAAAAATAGCTTTATTACATTTATGTTTGCTCTACTCACCTATTATATAATTTAAATAAAAAACTAAAATAAAGTAATTACGCCGATAGGCGTTATTCAATGGTATTTTGGGGGGTTTGGGGGGAGATGGACTTGCTTGAGCGGATCATCAAGATCCAGCAAATCCCGCCAAGTGGATGCTCAAGATCATCCCAATCGTCTGATCTTTTAACACTCCTAACTAGCCGTAAAGTTAGGAGTTTGTTAGGAGATGATTAATCGCGTGAAAGTCGTTAGCCGCCCGCGAGCACGTGGAGGAAATAGAGCAGATCGCGCGACTCTGTTAGCTGACGAGGAATTTGGTGGTGGTGGAATCGTTAGCTGCCGACTAGCCCGTCATGAGACGTGGAGGAGATCGAGCAGATCGCCCGCCACGAGTGTGTTAGCCGCCCAGGATTCTGTTACGAGATGTGGTGGTGGAGCTAAACATTTTCGGAAAGCATTTAACGGACTTGGAGTTGAGCTTATCTTGGAGTTATTCACTCTGCAATCTCGAGCCATGGAGTTATTCACTCTGTAATCTCGAGCTCTCCATATGAATAGCTGGTATGCCATCGAAGGACCAGGCTGAAGAGGCCTGAAAAGCAAATTTTATGGATTAGTAATTACTGGAATTTTCATCGGTGCAGTATATTCTATCTTCAATGCCTGCAAACTTCAGTGCTCCGTGAAGGAAGAGACTGTGCATGATACAGTGGATAAGTAAGCAATTCCGTTAGATTTAATATATATTCTCTGTTTATGTTCTATTGTGTTCATTTCTAATATATATTCTTCAGAATATAGTGCCTCTGGGTTGGTTTCTCAGATTATTAAGAATGCCAATGGTTCGGACCTGCTCGGCTATGGTCTCGTCGAGAACAAGAAACAGTCATATCCAGGCTTGCTATGGATTTTATTTATTTTACTCTTTAAAACTTGTTTTAAAAATATTATTTAACATACATGTGTTTGACACTGTGCAGGTTACAGGTTCTGCCTCCCTTTGCTGGGGTTTGGCTGCCTCTTG